>JACXGK010007875.1:0-23994 GCA_016801125.1 Novumbra hubbsi
ATTTGGGGTTCAGCCTGGTGGCAGCCGGAATCGTCAGGATCATCTAGGTTGGGAGGGGGGGTCAGCAGAGTAGCAGCTGGAATAGTCAGGTATCTGCTTGTTCTGCAGCAAAACCAGGAGGGCTCAGGACAAGGTCTTCTGGGCCTGTTTCTCCACAGGTGTAGGCCGAGACCTCACGTCCTTCTAATTGAACCGCAACTAAATATTTAGCTTGTACTGGCAAAATATTGATTATTTAACTATGTATAATACAAAACACCACTGGTGCTACTATCTTTCAATTAAATACAACTAATGTCACAGATTTCCACTTTTCCACCGTTTGATACCTGGTACCCAAGTAGCTGGCTAGTTTAGCTGTAAATCTGTAACAGTTACATTGCAAATAATGTCTGGAAACTACCATTGATTCCTAGTCTTGTGTTAATGTTCCCCCAAGCCCACTTTGTTTTGTTACTATTTTTATAAACATCATACTCTGTGTAATATAACTTAGCATTATTGAATCATTGTTGTGAAAGTGACAAAAGCATTATTTCTAAATAGCTACAATCCAGCGGCAAGAAGCAAAAGTTGAACATGGTTGAGCTTCAGTGGGAGGACCAAATATTGTGCATGTTTTCTTAGGCACCTGTCGCCTTGCTTTAGCAGTCGTCTTGCTTTGCTGCTCCCGCCCGGGTAGGAGGCAATCAGTTGCCTTAATATTTGCAGAACATACAGATTTAGGCTTAGGTAAACATGAATACCTTCATTTCATACTTTAAATTAATGAGAAAGCATACCCCAACATTTTCAGTTCATGCAACAGATTTGAGTTGTATTAACTAAAGGAATTGTGTAATATACTATGCCACACCATATTTTCCCAGAATGCATTGCTTATCAAGTGAAAATCTAAAGTAAGCACTGTATTTGATAATAAAAATCAATGAATTGATAATTGAACTCTTTCCTCAATTTCTAAATAATTATTATGTAATGTTATGTGGAACACGTCATATGTCCCAGAAGACCTTACTTTAAAGAGTTGCTTTGCATATTACTGTGGCCAGAAAGTCATGGTGAGTTGAGCTGAATGAATCCATCAAAGTAAATGCAAAACAAGGAAAATAAGAACATTCCAAAATATTAACCAGAAGCATAGATTGATGGGAAAAATGATAATGCTAAATAAAAAAACATTTTAATAAAAGTCAGTATCACAAACAAGAGCATGCCACATAGAGGTGCCTCTAGGCATCTCTATGGTGATGTTTGGGCTCCCCAGTTGGAGACAGCTGTTCTCTGTTGTCTCTAATTGGGGAGCCTACTTAAGGTATATGTTTTTGCCCACTCAGCGTGAATTATTGTTTTTGCTCTATACCTCTGTCCTGTCCCGTGAAGCCTTTCTTGTTTTTCTTATACAAGTGAAGTTTCCATTTAAAACTTTTCAATAAATAATGGATTCTACTAAGACTCTGCACATGTGTCCCGTCTCCTGGCAACCACATGACACTTTTGGATAAATCTTGAAATACATTTTTACAGTAAGTGTTCTTTTTTCTTTAATCTATGTTATTGTGACCACATTGAAAAAAGGTTGTTTTTCTACAAGTGGAGCCTTCTTGAAAATCTCATAGCCTCTCTGACGTGAAGTATTAAGTCAGCCTGATGTTTTCTCTAAACTTTTGCTAAAATGTAAACATCTTTCTTCAGAATGTCGCATCATTGACTGGCCCTGTCTGAGAGCCTCTTAGGGGAGGGCCGTCAAGTCTATATTTAGAGCAACTCGCATTACATATTCAGGAATGATTCACAATCCAAACTCACTCTGTGAATCTGAGACTTTATCATTGAATTCTTTGGTTTCTACCACATTTATCACAAGAGGGATGTTGATCGTAAACAATATTGTGTGCACTCACATTGCGCACACCACCCATGCTCAAACACATGACACACACACACACACGATAATACATGTGGGCAAGGATATCAAAACACTACACAATGAATGTTTTACCCGCAGGAGTTCATGTTTTTAGATCTTTTATTTTTGTGGCTAGCCATTTCCTCAATCAGTTGATTTGGTCAAAAATATCTGCAAATTTTCATCTTAAAATGTCAAGCTTCAAGTTTCACATTTCATATACAGTATATATAGCTAATATCGTAAAAAAAAAAGGAAACCTTATCTCACCTCAGTTCTTTCGAAGCATATGAGAACAAGCCATATAAGCAATGGTGTAAGGACAAATGGTTACGCTGAATGTGTACTGCTCCAAAAAATGAGGGGACATGTATTCATCACAGTATAACACCAAGTATATTAAACTTAATTAAGCAGGACCGGTTTCTGCTCCTTTGTGCGAGGACGAACAGGAGGAGCACTGCCAGAGCCCTACAAAATGACCTCAAGCGAGCTACCGGTGTGCATGTTTCTGACCAAACTGCATCAACAGGGTTGGCCGTTGTGAGATCCCACAAAGGTCATCTTTAATGCATTTTACTCTCAAGACCTTGGCTTGCATCGATTAAGCAAATAAAATATATTCATAATGAAGCAGGCATTACCATGGCCTTGGCACTCACTTTGTGATGTTGGCATTTCTCTCCTCCCCTTTAATTTGTGTCAGGGCAGATGAGTTCATTCAAAGAACAAAGTTGTAAATAATTAATCTCTGGGAAACTGCTTATTTCTACCTATTACAATCTGCTGGTGATCTGACAAAGGCAACCGAGTGGCAAATTCATTGGTCTTCAACTTCAACGGCAGTGTCACGTCTCCACCCAGGGAAGAACACCTCCCTTGGCGTGGCCATCGTGTACGTTTGTCCTGTTTCCCCATGTCCTGTGAACGCTCGCTTTCGTAATCCCTCACAACTGTGCCTGGGTATTTAAGACACTGTGTGTCTAGTCTCTGTGTGTGTTATTGTCGCTGGTATATGTGTTTACCTGGACAGACCTATTTTTGCTGTTTTGGTATTTCGGTCTGGATTGCTGTCCAGGCCTGTTTTACGCTCGTTAAAATCTGTTACTTTTTCTACCTCCTTCGCAAGGCTTGTGGACTGACCGTGTTGTCCATTAAAATAAACATTGTTCATTGGCTCCCTGCATCTTGGTCAGTTGCTTATTTGACAACACATTACAGGTAGAGTCATTATCTCTTAAAGAGGTGTACAGTAGCAACACAAGTTTTAAAAGGGTTTGTTTTTTAGAAAATGCGGTAACGAGCTATCTGTCTCATGCCGCAATCCTAACCTTGCCTAATTTGAAACCAAATTGGGTGTTTAGTCTTCTTCACACTGTCAGATTTTTTGCACCCTAAATAAACATCTCAATTGCACCCTAGAAACCAACAGTCTGTCTTTGTCACAAACATTTGTATGGATGTCTGAGGTTCTACAGTGCAAGCATTCTGTTACCATTTGTTTTTGCAATTTTGAAGAATGTCACCAGAGTGTAACTTTATCAGCATATTCATTATGAGACCCACTGAATAGTTTCAATAAAAAACCCATGGAAGATTTTCCCTTGTATTTCACATCTATATATTATCCAGGTCTAAGTGGGTATTGAATCCAAAAGCACCATGCACTATTGCACATTTTTAAATACATCCAAAACATTTTCCTACATATCACAAAATGTATCTGCCAAAGCCTATATAAATGGCTTGTGACTCAACATTTAGGAACATAATCAAAAGCACAACATAAACTTCTCAGTAGCCATAAGGTGATAACTTTCCTGGCATGTCAGTGTGACTCAGTGTGTTTATTAGACTATGTGCAGTCAGAAAATGTAGCAACCAGAATGTGACAGGGGCAAAGGGTTGAGCAATTCCATGGTTAAATAAAGGTGTCAAGCAGGCAGGTTTCCAAGAGGGTGATGGAATTTTAAATGTTTGTAGCACTTTAGTACAGATATTGTAGCAGTGCTAATAGGGTTAGGGCAACATCCACTGCAACAAGTTGGATGAGCGTCACTTCTTTGTAGGCTGGACATGAGGCGCAGAGCATGTATAAGGAAACATCCTTTTATTTTCTCCCCTTCTAGCATTCAAAAAGACAAAAACAGCAAAAGGCACCTACTCTGCCAGATCCTGACTGTGACCTCCAGGCACATAGAAATGCACAGAGGCCCCCATCCAAGACCTGACACAGAGTTGCTGCAATGAAACATTGCCTTTATCACAAATAGGCCATCATGAAATTGGAAACAAAAAAATGGGTAACGGCATTCTGGATGAATCTCTTTGCTAGATGTATAAGATTTCTACGGCTGGATTAACAATTTTGATAAAAGAAAACGTATGAATTGTTGCCAGATATTAAAAATGTAATTAAGTTGTTGGATTTGACTAGACCATTCTAAGGACCGATATTCTTTTTTTTTTAAAGCTGGCTCACATGACTCCCAGCCACCACTTTGTTCAAAATGCTTAAAACAATTCTAGAGTAAAGTATGTTCTAAATATTGCATGCATTTATTTTTGTGCAATAAAAATGTAAGCAAATCATGGAGCTAAACTTATTGCTCCTTTAACCAATGCGATTCGATTCCCCACGCTCACTGAAAATACCATAGTTTGCAAACTGCCCAACCAGAAATCATACAGTTAAATGTTTTTTTTACATGTACAGTGAAGAAAATAATTATTTGATCCCCTGATTTTGTACGTTTGCCTACTGACAAAGAAATTATCCTGAAAAACACATTTCAAATAAGTTATCCATTGATTTAGCTGTGTGTTTTGGATACATGTCTTGATTAATGGTAAAACATCTGCCCAAGTCCAAGGTTTTGGATTATAGGAAACTCTGGTCAAGTTTTACTGCTTATGAAAAGCATCACATGAAAATGCCACAACCATGCTTTCCCATAAGGATGTTGTTCTGAAAGAGAAGTTGGATTTGAGCGATATAACATTCATCATTTATGCCCAAATAATTACAGTTTGTTCTGACCAGAGATCTGTTTGTCACCCCTTTGTGATGTCTTTCACATACAGAAACTTTCAATGAGATTTAATTGGCTGTTCTGGAAAAAGACACTGAGGTTGTTTCAAGGACCATATTTTGAAGTATACAACGATACTTGAAGAAATATGAGCTGCATGGTCGAGTTGCCAGAAAGAAGCCTTTACTGTACCAATGCCACAAAAATGCACGGTTACAATATGCCCGACAACACCTTGACATGCATATAGCGGAAAGAATACCATCCCAACCCTGAAGCTTGGTGGTGGCTCATTGATGTTTTGTGGGTGTGCGAGTGCAAAAGGCACGGGGAATCTTGTGAAAATTGATGACAATATGAATGAAGCATGTTATCAGAAAATACTGGCAGACAATTTGCATTTTTCTGCATGAAAGCTGCGCATGGAACACTCTTGGACTTTCCAGCATGACAATGATCGTAAGCACAAGGCCAAGTTGAACCTCAAGTGGTTACAACAGAAAAAGGTAAAGTGGCCATCACAGTCTCCTGACTAATATCATCGAGCCACTCTGGGGAGATCTCAAATGTGTGGTTCAGGCAAGACGACCAAAGACTTTGCATGACCTGGAGGCATTTTGCTGAGACGAATGGGCAGCGATGCCACCTGCAAGAATTTGGGGCCTCATAGACCACTATTACAAAGTACTGCATGCTGTCATTGATGCTAAAGGGGGGCCAGTATTGATGAAGGGTATGCAGACTTTTGAAGAGGGGTCATTTCATTCTGTTTTGACATTCAGTTGAATATGACTCCTATAAAATAAATGTGTTTTGCCTGCTTACTCATGCTTTCTTAAATTTTTTTACATATATTACCAATTCTCCAAGCGTATGCAAATGTTTGAGCACAACTGTATATTGTCACACTCTCCCTGGAGCGGTGTAGTCAATGTACTCACTGACCTAACAGGATCCTTTACTTCTGAAATGAAAATCCTGGGAGACTTTAATGTGTGGAAGGAACACAAATATGACTGTATACTGTGGCTATGAGAAGTATGTAGATATTCCCAAATGTTGTTGTTTCACAATTACTTGATCAGCGCAAAACAATTACAAATACAAAACAGAAGACAGTAAAGGGAAAGAGGTGCAATTGTTAGCATTAACAGCAATGAATCAAATTGGATGGGTCTCTCAATCAAATATCTTGATTTATAAATACTTTTTTACATCAGTAGTTGTCACAAAGTGCATTTACAAAAACACCCAGCCTGAAACCCCAAGGAGCAAGCAGCAACAGTGTTGAAGCACAGTTGCAATGAATAAAATCCCTAAAGGGGCCAACATTTAGGAATGAACCATGCTCAGAGGGGTGACCCGTCCTCCTCTGGCTTTGCTGGGCTACATTTCCAGAGTCTATGAAACCTAATCCAGATTAGAAGCATAACCTGTCGATCTTGGTGATATTTTAGATAGCTCCTTAGAAAGGCTTTTAGCAACGGATAAGGCCTATCTCTCTACCAAAGATTTTGAGAAAGTTGTACATACTTGTATTATTTCTAGGCTAGATGATTGTATTTCTTTGTACATGGAACAGTCATCTCTTCATCTGCTGCTCGTCTTTTAATTGGAAAAAGAAAGCATGAATATATAACACCTGTCTTGGCTTCTCTCCACTGGCTTCAGGATTGATTTTAATAATTTTTTGCCAGGTTGCAAGGTTTTAAATGGGTTGGCGACCCCTTATCTGGCTGAACTCTTACACCACTATAATCCTATTAGAGTCCTGAGTTCGACAAACCAGATGCACTTGGATACAGGCACCAAAATAGAGGTATCCGAGCCGTTGCGGTGGGTGCTCCCATCCCCTGGAACAGTTTACCTCTCCATATTTGAGCTGCACAGACCCTACAAAATGTTATATTGGTTTGAATTTTGTATTTGTTTATCTAGGTTTTCTACATTTTGTTCTGTTCAGCACCTTGGTCTACCATGTTTTTTATTTGCTATATAAATAAACGTGACATTGACAGATGCACAGCACAGGGCAGCTGATTGGCACTGATTGGCATCTGAAATCATCAGGTATCATCTTTATCTGCTTTGGACAAGGACAGCAACAAGTCTTTTGAATTTGGTACTCCTTTTAGTTCACCTTCATACCCTTGAGCCAGTCTACACATTATTATAGACCATGCAGAAGAGATTAGTCTTCAGGACACCTAAGAGTTTGCACGGAGTGTGCATCTCTAACCATAATTGGCAGATCATTCCACAGTAGTAGAGCTCTATGAGAAAAAGCCTTGCCTCTGCCTGTTTGTTCAGAAATTCTAGGTACAATTAGAATCTTAGGTTATGTGTGCGATCTTAGGTTATGTGTAGGTATGTATGGCTGGATAATTTCAGCAAGGTAAAGTTAGAAGCTAGTCCATGTGTGCTTGCCAGTTTTAGCCTTCGCTAGCACCAACCCCAGATTTGCATCTATGTTACACTATGTACAATCGGTGGCTAATTCTTCTGTCAGAGGCTGATGTTTCCATTTCTACACTGACCTAATCCTAGCCTGACATCTGCGTCTAAAGCAAAGCCTCTAAATTCCTGAAGACGATAGTACTCCTACATGGTGAAATTACAACAATTACTCTAACAACTATACACATCGGGACGCAGAAATGTAACTATTCCTAGTCCATGCCGCTGAGAAGAATCCCCATAGGATGATTCTGCCACCATCAAACTGTAGGCTAGGGATGGTGTTCTAAGGATGCTGTATAGCTTCCAAACAGGACTTATAAATCAGATCTATTTTTGTCTAAAACCATGGAATTTGCCTTTTACTGCAGTCATCTCCCACATGGCTTCAAGGAAACTATAGCAGATATTTTAGGTAAGTTTGTTTCCCACTCTTGCATGAAGCAGACTTAAAGCATCTGGACAATTGTTGAAGTATGCTCAATGTCTCTCAGTTCAGCCATGGAAGACAGTAACTCATGACCATCCCCATAAAAAAATCTGATTAAAAAGTCAATTGAGCAAACTCTCCTGCTCAACAACATGCACGCAAAGGTTACCTTACACAATAAAAGTGTTTGTAAACAATATTTAGCCCGGATTTGCTATATACAGTTGTAGGCAACAGTTTACACACACTTGTAAAGAACGTGTATATCATGGCAGTATGAGTTTACAAAAATTACAACAACCCTTTTTTTTCTGTGATGGAATCATTGGAGCACAAGCCAATGTCACAGAAAAAAATTATCCTGGCCAAAACAAAACCTGATTAAAATAAGAAGGATGTTGACGTTGTTACTTTAATGGCTTACGGGTGTCGTGGACATTGGCACAGGAAGAATTGCGATTCAACAGGTTTGTTTATTTGAACCTCCAGCAAAAACAAAAGGGATGGCAGAAAGACAAATATCTGACCCTGAGCGGGGAAGAAGACAGGAGTTGAATAGGATCCCCAATTAGAGGCAACGAGGTAAAGATGCCTTTTTAGCGAAACCAAAAAGCAGCAGCGCAGAGATGCCTAGAGCTACTATTATGCCAGGTTCTAACTATCCCCCAGACGAGTGCAGGGATGGCTAGGGGCTTCCATATAGCCAGGAACTGACAGTTACAGTGGATGCACTAAATGAACTATCTACAGAGCAACTTTAGAGCCCAGGAAAATGAATGTAAACCACATTTAAATAACTGCTAAGAATGCAGGGCTTAATTAAAAAATTTGCTTATTTTGAGAATTATTTTAAGACTTCTTTTATTTAGACTATTTGATGTCAAGCTTATTACATTGTTCAAAGAACAATTATTGTGATATATATATATATATATATATATATATATTGTAAGACAACTACGGCACCAGCTGATAAACATAGCCTAATAATCACAACACTTCATACCACTCTATTTATCTCAGTATTGTCCGCCTATTTGAATTATGATAACTATGAAATTAATAATAAGAATTTTCTTAATCCTTCAATTTATATAGTCGGTAATATACACTTCTGTACCATACTAACCAGATCATAAAATAAGCTAAATGTAGATCAGATGGAAAATTTTAAAGCGGCCATTGTATAAATGTACATAGATATAGCAATAAATGTATAAATATAATAACTATAGCAATTATATTGGTATTATTGTGCAATTAAATCCTTGGTTGACAAACAATACAGAAGAACCATTTCTTTAATGGCCATTTCCCCTGGTAGAATTTGTGGTTTTGCCCCATTGAAGGTCCTGTGAAAGAGCATGAAAACTTTGGAAATGAATAGTGCTATTACTGAATAACACATTAAACGCCACAGTGATATTGCAGGGAATTCTGGCAGCACTTACTGCATGCCCTTCTTGCAGCTAACAGAGAGAGCGCAACTTTGTATTATTATTTAGCCAAGTGTTTGTTTTTGTTTGTGTGTTTTATTTAGAAACAAATTCGTGTTGCAAGCCCAAATCAGTGTCTCAAGCCCAAATTCTCTTAACACTTAGCTCTGAAATAAAATCTTAGGTGAAAAGATTTGGATTTAGTTGAAAGACAGGTTAATGGAAAAACAAAATTGAACCAACTTGTGTAAACAGAGGTTTTGGAAACCCCAACCTACCCTCATCCTCAAAACAGTCATATTCTATACCGTTCATGGACTTTAAAGCCTTTTCTAAATATGTACATATGTATTCCATCAACAGTTACTGCATTGATATCAACTAGTAAAGAAGTACTCACAATGGGATTACAGTGCATTACAGTACACACCATTAAGACAATACATTTTTTGAATTGTGATAACGACAGGTCATGTCTAATCCTAGTGCTTTTCCTCAGTTAAGATATCAGAAGGATTGTTATGTAAGTGATAGTGTGTAATCCATATATTTTTGGCAGCCACTTACCCAAAATAGCAATTTCTTAGTAGGAGAGTCTACATTTATGTTTTCCATGGGTGATATCGGAATACATGATGATATAGAGTATGGAACAAAGGTTAATGAACTACTTTGGGTTGTTTAAATGAACAACCGGGGCTCTATGTATTTTTTATGGAATTTCTCTACATCTATAGATGGTGCCAAAGAGCATCATTATAGTTATACACTGTAATTATTGTGATATACAGGGCTAGAAAAAGAGGATATAAGATAAACAGTGATATGCTAAACATTTTACGGGATGTAAGGAAGCATTGCTGTGCAGCAGTACACATGGGGAATATTTTGCAAAGCTAATAATCAGAGCTATTAACCAAAGCTAACATAGAAAACATCTATATTGGACAGGAAGATTGTTGAAGAAAAGATTCACTATCAAGTTATACTTTTGAGCATTTAGTGGACAAGACAAAATAATTTGAGAACCAGGGAATATGGATTTTGAACAGTACAATCAATGAAAGGCCACTTGCAAGCTGAAGAACACCATTCCAACCGTGAAGCACAGGGGTGGTAGCTTGATGTTCTGAGGGTGCTTTGCTGCAAGAGGGAATGATCTACTTCACAATATAGATGACATTATGAGAGAGGAAAGTTATGTGAATATATTGAAGCAACATCTCAAGACATCAGTCCCGAAGTTAAAGCTTTGCAAATGGGTTTCCAAATAGACAATGACCCCAAGCTCCCGTCCAATCATTTGACCAAAGTTAAAAAATTTAAAGGCAATGCTACCAAATACTAATTGAGTATATGTAAACTTCTGACCCACTAGGAATTTGATGTAAGAAAAAAAAACTGATATTAATCATTGTGGTATTAGATGTAAACAAACAATTGAAATTGTTTTGTTTTATTGTCTAACTTGTATAATATGAATAATTATAATATTGCTGTAATAGTACTAATAATAATCACTGCATTTTGCGTACTCTAAAATGCAATGGATCTGAAAGAACATCAGGCATTGCCATCTGTAGATGCAGTGCGTGTGCGATTCCTTGGTGGTTGCTGTAAGGTCTGCCTCCACCACTCATCCTCAACATTCCCACCAGGCTCCGAAATGTACCACATTCACCGAATCCCTTGATCGCCCTGACAGCCGTTCCAAATAACCTGAGTACTAATTAGCTAATGCCACTCAAAGGTGCTCTCCATATTCTCATGGGTGCCTCAATTGAAGCCTGGTCATTTACACTCTCCATCCAGCCTGCTTTTAATTTACCATTCCTTCATTATTATATTTTGGATGATAAAGGCATGTTGGTGAAAAAGTTTTAATTCCAAATCCTTATTTGAAAAACAATATTTTTTTGGAACAGGAGAAAACAAAACATAGCGATTTGAACCTGGGTCGCACTGCTTAATAATCTAACGCATTATGCCACGATGGCAGTAATAAAAAAATGGAACACTTCTACTTCAATTTATTCTTCAAGGGGATGGAAGTGTCAACACCAATTGACACAGGCCCTCAGGCACTGGAGAAACATGGAATCCTGCGCTTTGCAACAAACACTTAAACAGTTTGACGAAAAGCACGGAACAGCCATCATTCCTTTCTAATATGATTTATTTCAAAAAAGCATCCAATATAATGTTTTGGATGATGAGTGCAGAGTCATAATGCACACTAAATTAAAGGCATAATTTAAAAACAACAAATGTTAGTTTAAATTGGAAAAAAATATCAAAAGATTGCCTGGATTTGAACACCTGTAGCGTCACAAGATATTTTGGGTCAAGATGCATTCTCAAATAGTTACTACCAACTAACCAAGGTTCATAGAAATTGTAATCGCATGTAGAAGCAGACATGGAAAAAAAACATTTGCGATTGAACGTGAACATCAACTTAATGAGTTAAGCATACACTTTTACCACTGTTAGCTTCTGGCTGGTTAGCTGAATAATAATGGACCCAAGTCAGGGGAAGAAGCTTTCTTTGTTGTTTATTCACAAAATATGTAGTTTCTAGAGCAGTGGTTCTCAACCTTTTTTTGGCCAGCGCCCCCCTAGCCATTATCCAGGTCCCTTATCGCCCCCATCATGTAAGGTGTTGGGATCACGGCCCCGGACTACTCCGGGCCGTGTTTTCCCCATACATTTTCTTACCCCGATGTCACTCCGGGCTTGGGCATGCCACTTCCCATACCACCGTTCTACCCATTGCGCACACCTGTCACCTAGCTCCTCATCAGCACCACTCCATTTGGTCCCAGTCTTCGCTACACTGCCTTGCCAGTTCAACACCATTCTTTGTCGTGCATCTGCGCTATTTGAGTGTTTTTCCCCATTGTTGTCGGTCTCAGCTCTAGTTCGTTTTTTGATTCCCAACAGCTTTTCTGGCAAAAAGACTGCTGATGGTGCTCCTACCGTGCTTCTCTTTCAGGGCTTGGAAGAAAGGATGCACCTTGTTAGCTTTGTCAGGGTGGATCTTCGCAAGATGCTCCTTCAGATGGGAAGGTTTTATCGCCTCGTTTGAAGAATACTTGTTCACACAAACACATTGGAAGATGTGCATTGTTTGGCGAAGGTACAAAGCCATAACTAAGATATTCAATAGAATGCTGACTGCATTTTTTTTAGTTGTGACATTTTTCTTATTTTGCTTGCTTGTTTGCATTGTAAAGAGTTAAAACTAACTGCGCAAAAGTATCAAATGTGCCTGAGTCACGTAGCGTAACTTAAGTGGCAGAATTAATTTAGCAGATTTTTGAATAGAGTTTGGTTTGAAATTGTTTTGTCCCAGACAAAAAAAAACTCTCATGTTCCATGTTTTGTGCTTTTGCATTTTATTTACTTATTTTATTTACTTTACTTATTAACGATGAATAATATGAATGTTTAATGAAGACTTCAAAATTCTGTGTGTCAACGGAAATCAAGGCGGCTGATGGCGTTGCTGTATTCCGTTGCTGTATTCCGTTTGGTCGTAGACTATTGATTAGACTAGATGCGGTGAGTGTCAAGCAACCCATCACTAGTATTTTCTCCTCGTTTTAGATTAGTGTTAAAGTCTCCATCTGTAGAAGCTCAATGGATAGTTTATTGGTAGATTGTCCATTGGGTTTTTTACATTAAGATATATGTGAATATGTGCTAACAGATATGTCCCTCATGTTGTAATAAGCGCTGACATTTAAGGCTTCCAGTTCAGCCCCAGTGATTGCTCTGCCAGCTTTATTAGTCTCGACCCATGTCTCTGGCAGACCAACGTGGCATTGACCCCTTGTTGCAGGTTTTGGTGTGACATCAGACTGTAGGGGTCTGCTTGGAGACAACCCCATGGGTCAACAAGAGTTATTGCAAATTGATAATTGAGAGTAGTGGTACACAACAGCCCAATGTTACTGACACTGAAAGTTATTTGAAACTTGGGCTTGCGTTTCTTTTTTGAGAAAATTTGCTCTTGTTAGTGTGGTCTATCCTTCAGTTTTATTTGAACTATATTCACCAAAAAATATATTTTCTGGATAACATCTGTCATAAATACCACTAGGTTTAAGACGTCCCGAGGACCAATGTGTTGTGTGAAAAAAGCAGTCAAGTTCTAAGCAGGTTGAAGAATAAAGAAAATGCACAAAATAAATTGTCATACAGCTTCGAAAGTCCTTTTGCCAGCTCTTATTGACCCACAGTTTGTTTGCTGCTGTTTGTTTGCCCACAGCCAACTTCCACAAGTATTAAGCTTTACCGTATGGAAGGATGGCATAAAGTATGATACCTTCTGCCTCTTTCATTAATATTTTATATACCACTGTATAAAAGTTGAAAACTGTCATAGAAAATTGAGTAAAGAGGAGGCCAGTGGCACTGTTGATGCGCCCAAAGGTCAAATACAGTATATGGTTTGGTACTGATAATACAATTGCCTTCTCTATGTCTGTTCAAGACTTTCTTCAGCATACCAAGCAGACCCACTTTTTTCTAGGTATAATAAGCACAAAGTATGTGCCCATACAGTATCCACATTTTTACTTTATATTATGAAGAGGCTACATTACAATATAGAATTTCGGCATTATAATATCAGTAAATGTCGGGTCAGTAATAGCAGGATGATATTATCTGACAACAACGAATGATGTGTTTTCAATCTTTAATTTCTATACAGTGAACCAATTATTCTGATAAGGTCCATTATAACACAATCTTAACCTCGCTGGATTGTGGAGAGTTGGTTTGAATGCACACCCTTATTGCTGCAATTAACCTTGACATTCTGGAATTATATTATAATCAGTCTTTTGTGAATTCCAATTGATTTGAGTGTTAAATTTGGTGTTACGGACATGTCTCTAAAACTTTGGATGTCAACTTGCTCAAAACCTAGCATGCCGAAAAAGGACACGTCAAATTAAGTAAAGATACTTACCATGTATGACCCTTATTGCCTGACCAACCATTTGATCAGGGAAGCGTGTCAAAAAACATCTTGCCTTGGGATTCAAATACATTGTTTTCTCTGCTGAGTGAGAACGCTTGCTGTATTTGAACTTGTCATTGCATAATTAGTGTATTGTTTATTTAAAAAATATATTTTATATAGAAATCAACATTTACAAAATATGGAATCTTTACACTTCATTGCTGATAATCTTAATGTTATATGGTTAATACATTTTTTTTATTTTCTGTAAAAAATAAGGACATTTGTACATGACACCAAATGCTTGAACGTTAGTGCATACACACACACGCATACACAGTGTATAGTAAATGTGTATCGGATGATGCCCAAACAAGGATAGTCTGGATGAGTTCCAGGTTGCGGCAGGTTGAGTCACGGCACACACTTTATCCTCACAGCTTCCCAATAGGAATGTATCCAAATGAATGGTTGCCTTATCCTGTTCCGGTTCCATAAGCTCCTGCTGCTCTGTTGGAATATGTGTTAGCTAAGCTAAAAGTTGAGCATTGTTGTGAAAAATACCTGAAGGTGTAACAAGCATTTCAGCAATGGCAGTTACTGTCAGCATATTGAAGCTTAGGCAGTGATGATATACATTATTTTCAATAAAGATTGCCAACAACTGGATGGTGAAATATGGTGTATTTCTGTGCAATGTATAACAGTTTAAAGAGTTTATAACTTTTTAAATCTCTCATAGACAGATGCAAATGGAGAGAATCTGTCAAGGTTCAAATAGAATGATGCAATCATGTTATTTCATAGCATTAGTTCCTGATTTGGGTTTTTATTCATTGATTATTTGGACAAATCTTTTTGGGGCGTGTTATGGGAATAAGAACAATTTGATGAATTAATGGATTATACACTGGTTAATCCATTAAGTCTAATTTAGTGTTGCATTTAGAAAGACCCTTTAGACAGAGCAGGAGGAATGTTGAAAGTGTTTAATGTCTTAAAGATCTTTGTTTGTTAGTGACACCTATCTGTGTGTTGAGTCCTGCCTGTGACCCTTGAACCATCTATGAAGGTGGCCATTCTATGGTCACACTTCACGCCCCCAAGGGAAAGCTGGGTGAACAGACTTCCTTTGAGTATAACCTAAATTGATAATAGTTAACAGAGGGAACATGTGTAGTTAATGAGGAACAGTTATACATTCTAGGGGTGTGTCCAGACAATGCACAAGTACTGATGATTGTCCTGTGTTAAGTTAGTTACTTCCCTGTCACTTTGGTGATAGGGAACTAGGCTTTCCTTGCAAGTGAATCTTTAATAAACTGTTAACTGTGCCAGAATATTTATTTCTTACAAACCTAACTTATAATTTGTAAAAACATTTGCCATAATAGGAGAGAAGCTGTTTACATCGCTTCCAAACAACAAATGTTCGGTGGAATGCAAACTTGCAATGATTTATTATTTTCTAACAATATGTTTTAGTTTGGGTGTGTATTACCCATTTCTCACCTTTTGACTGCCCTGTCTAATTGATAGTGCTATCTGTCTTCCTAAAACACACTATGGAACCCTCAAAGGACTTACAACTAAATTAAGTTATCCTAACACCACAGAGGCAGTCCCTGTAGAGTGCAAATATTGTTGTTTAAATGAAAAACATTACCATAACACTTGGTCCTGCCAAAAAACAGACTGAGAAAAGATGAAACAGGACTTGTGCTTACAGCGATAGCATTTGAATGGAACTGCCATGATAATTGACATTTAGCAATGAAATGCCTTGAATACTAAAATGAGAACTAATTATTGCCTATAAAAGTGTCAATAGCGTCATCTGCTCTGTTCTAAATGTCAGTTTCACATAGGAATGTCGGAGGCATATTTGCCAAGTATCCTACCTTCGGCTATCCCTTGCTAGACACATCATTAAAAATGTCTTTCTTAACAGCATGGCAAATATAACTAACATGGCCTATACTTATCAAACTCTTCAGTGTGTGGAATTAGAACAGGGTTGTCTAAACTTTTCACTGAGGGCCAAATACAAAAAGTTAAAGTTAACAATATCAATCAAATGTAGGTTATTTATGCTTGATGATTGAATATGCATGAATAAAAGCAGCTTACCTCACAACTTTCCATCAACAGGTTTTCATTAATTTGTAGCAAAAGGGGTTAACGGCTCATTCCCTAAACAGCTGCCTCAGATTCATCTGGAGTCAGGATGGTGATCCACTTTCACAGCCCTGTATAAAGAGAGAAAAATAAGGGAACAGTGGGTTGGGTGTATTTAAGTTAGCTGTGCAAATAAGTTATTGGGGTTGTAAACACATCAACTAAAGTTTGTTAGAAAATTTGATCAACTTCCATTGACTGAATTTATTAAGCAATTGGGCTTTTCAACACATACTGTGTAATATATTTTTAACTCACATATAATGGGAACAGCTTTGCACTCTCTAATTGCAGACTCTCTTCCACCTCTTCTGCATCCATCAGGAATGGAGTTGAGAATAGCTTGATTTTTTTCTCAATGTTCGAAAAGTCTTGGAAGCAGAAAGGTTGGCCTTTGGAAAAGCACATTTGATTTCGTACAACGTGGGGAAGTGCACAAAAGGTGTGTGCGTAAGGTTGTGGAAAAAGCTGGTCTTTACCTTGCATTCTCTTCTTCCGTGTGTTAAGATGACAAGTAATATCAACTTGAAATGCCAGATCTGCCAACCTTAGAGGGTCACTCAGTTCATGAAGAAGTCAGTCCTTCTCTTTAAAAAACAGATACATTTCTGATCTCTGGGAATAAAACCGCTTCAGCACAGAGCCGCAACTAAGCCAGCGCATATCAGAATGAAGGAGTACCTCCCAGTATTTAGTGTCGACATCAGATATGAAAGCTTGAAAATCTCTATGGCGTCTGCTTTCATCACATGCAATTGAGTAGAAATCAAAAGCACAAGCTTTATGTGCCACAATGTTTTAAGTTGGCTGACAAGTCTTCGATTCGGCGCAAATCTGTGTTTCTGGACATGCTCGTGTTCTTGCATCTTTTCCAGGGACATTATTTCCGCGATTTTAGTGAGGCACTGTTTTATGAAGTCACCATCTAAGAAAGGTTTCCTGAGTTGAGCTACCTTCTAGCTGGCTATTCTAGCATTTTCTTGTCTTTTGTTAGCACAGAAAAAATATGGTTGTTGTGCTGGCAGACTAGCTGCCATTTGCTTAACATTCTTTTCTCGCTCTGATTTCAAAGTGTCGTTGTACAGTATACTCTTTCATCACTGAAACTGTTGCATTGCAAATCAAATAGACTCACCTTCCCTTGACTTCTATAAAGAAATTTGCTATCTTGCATTTCTTTGGTTGCAGCATTTTTGGTCATCTGTGGTCCACATTCCATTATATGTTTAGAATTCGCTGCCAGCCAATTAAAAAAGGACCACGGGCCTCAGTTGGCCGGTGGGCTGTGGTTTAGACACCCCTGCTCTAGCCCTTCTGTTATGTTGAGGGTTAATTTGACCCATTTCCACATTTGAGTTGTCTAAAATCCTTGTTACCTTTTGTTTTTTGCCTTGAAATTAAGTGACTTTTCCTCATTTAGGGTCATGACCCTGACTGCAAAATGTGGACACACTGATGTGTTGTGGAATGTCTGTGTAGATTTAGTATACAAACATGATGTTGTGGGTCATTTTGACCTGTATGCTTTCATGTGTGTATACAGTGGGGCAAAAAAGTATTTAGTCAGCCACCAATTGTGCAAGTTCTCCCACTGAAAAAGATGAGAGGCTTGTAATGTACATCATATGTACACTTCAACTATGACAGACAAAATGGAAAAAAACATTTTAATGAATTTAATTGCAAATGGTGGAAAATAAGTACTTGGTCAATAACAAAGGTTTATCTCAATACTTTGTTGTATACTTTTTGTTGGCAATGATAGAAGTTTTCACACGGTTGTCACACACTGTTGCTGGTATTTTGGCCCATTCCTCCATGCAGATCTCCTCTAGAGCAGTGATGTTTCAAGGCTGTTGCTGGGCAACATACACTTTCAACTCCCTCCAGAGATTTTCTATTGGGTTGAGATCTGGAGACTGGCTAGGCCACTCCAGGACCCTGAAATGCTTCTTACGAAGCCACTCCTTCGTTTCCCGGGCGGTGTTTTTGGGATCATTTTCATGCTGAAAGACCCAGCCACGTTTCATCTTCAATGCCCTAGCTGATGGAGGTTTTCACTCAAAATCTAACAATACATGGCCCCATTCATACTGTCCTTTACACGGATCAGTCGTCCTGGTCCCTTTGCAGAAAAACAGCCCCAAATCAAGATGTTTTCCACCCCCATGCTTCACAGTAGGTATGGTGTTCTTTGGATGCAACTCAGCATTTTTTGTCCTCCAAACACGACAAGTTTTTACCAAAAAGTTATATTTTGGTTTCATCTGACCATATGACATTCTCCCAATCTTCTTCTGGATCATCCGAATGCTCTCTAGCGAACTTTAGACGGGCCTGGACATGTACTGGCTTCAGCGGGGGGACACATCTGGCACTGCAGGATTTGAGTCCCTGGCGGCGTAGTGTGTTATTGATAGTAGGCTTTGTTACTTTGGTCCCAGCTCTCTGCAGGTCATTCACTAGGTCCCCCCGTGTGGTTTTGGGATCTTTGCTCACCATTCTTGTGATCATTTTGACCCCAGATCTTGCGTGGAGCCCCAGATCGAGGGAGATTATCAGTGGTCTTGTATTTCCTAAAAATTGCTCCCACAGTTGATTTCTTCACACCAAGCTGCTTACCTATGGCAGATTCATTCTTCCCAGCCTGGTGCAGGTCTACAATTTTGTTTCTGGTGTCCTTTGACAGCTCTTTGGTCTTGGCCATAGTGGAGTTTGGAATGTGACTGTTTGAGGTTGTGGACAGGTGTCTTTTATACTGATAACAAGTTCAAACAGGTGCCATTAATACAGGTAACGAGTAGAGGACAGTGGAGCCTATTAAAGGAGAAGTTACAAGTCTGTGAGAGCCAGAAATCTTGCTTGTTTGTAGGTGACCAAATACTTATTTTCCACCATAGTTTGCAAATAAATTCATAAAAAATCCTACAATGTGATTTTCCAGAATTTTGTTTTTTCTTCTCATTTTGTCTGTCATAGTTGAAGTGTACCTGTGGTGAAAATTACAGGCCTCTCATCTTTTTCAGTGGGAGAACTTGCACAATTGGTGGCTGACTAAATACTTTTTTGCCCCACTGTATATTTGCACAAAAAGTGTCTTTGATGTATTTTGTTTTGACTGGTCCTGGTTGCATTTTTAGAATTATGTTTGGGTGAAAGGAGCTTTCCCAAGCTTCTCATTCTCAGTGCAAGTGCAGCAGGTCAATGACACAGACACACAAAAATGAGCTCCAAAATATTTTCAGTCTATGAAGTCTTAGTATAAATTCTGGACTGTTAGAGTAAAACGGACAAAGAGGTTTCAGAGACAGAGGACAATGCTGTTGATCCAGATTTTGTCTTCAGTGAAGAGGATTCAGAGGACAATTTGCCATGCCATCCCCTCAATCAGATGAGAGTAGCAACGGGCAGCCTGTGGAATCAAGGGAATTGAATGCCAATATTTCGGACAACAATGTCTTTGCAAGAATTCCACATCATTTCCCAGGTGATTCGCTTTGATAAGCGTGATACCAGACCTCATTGATGTAAAAGAGACATAACTAGCAGCAATCAGAGATGTGTGGGATAAATGTGTGGAAATCTTACTATTATTGTACAATCTTAGAACTCATGTTACAGTTTATGAAAGCCTTGTTCCATTCAGAAGACACGGTTCCTTCCAACACTATATGCCCAACAAGCCGGCAAAATATGGCATAAAACATGGGCAGCATGTGATGCCACATCAAGCTAGTCCATGTAGACCTGCTTCCAATATACCAGCAATGGATCCAGTGGATACAGGCAATGGCAAGAAACGGAAAAGATGCTAGCTCTGCCCCCTCCACAAGACAGTAAAACCAGCACCACTTGTGTAGAATACATAAAATACATCTGCAGAAAGCACCTGTGTACATTGTATTCAACAAGTATAGAGACAGGCTGAAGGGATCATTTTGACCAATAGGATAAAGAAGCCTACTTGGGGAAACGGATACATCTTGTTTGTGAGAAAGGAAATGTTTAACAGTAAATATAATATATGTTTTTTAACTATTTCCTGTAATGTCTGACAGGACGAAATTAAGTATGTTTATGTTACGGGTCAATTTGACCCGTAACATAATGGATGGAATAATTATTTTTTTACATAATCGGAGGGCTAGAGGATGTTTAACTGTTTAACAGAACATTTTTTGGCCCTATATTGTAAAATCAAACAATTACTAGGAGGTTAAAGTCTGGGTTTAAATTTGTTTGAGTTCAGAAATATAGTGGTTTCACAATTAATGAATGACTAGCATAGTCCCCATATATTATGGCCAAAGTGTGGGATAACATTAAGTAATGTGGTACAGTAGTCAGACAACTCTTTAAGGTATGAGTAACATGTTAGTTATGACATTATTCACATAAATAACACTTAATTTCCCTCAAGTGCAGCCTATATCGATTTGCGTTGCTTTTCTCCAGTCACAAGTGGCACACAAAGATGGCAGTACAAGCTCTTCCAGATATAGTCGGACCCATGGCCATTACTCAGATATAGTTGCCTGTTGGACAACCACAGTTCAGTCCCAAATCATCCTCCTTTTCTAGACAAACTAATCTTTAATCTGAATGGACACGTAGCGACCTCTTCAGAGCTATATTAACAACAAATGACTACAGAGGGCACTCCAATAAAGAACATAGAATAGCAGGTTTTTGGGGATTTACAAGTGTGCAGTTTCATTCTGTTTATAATTGTTATGTTGCCCACATTGTATTTGTATTATATGGGAGATGTTAATAGTGGTTTAACAGTGGTGTTCCAACATATAAGCATAGAAACATTTTTCTTTTGTCAACTATTGCTTATAATAAATGATAATCTAAATACATGTTCTGGTTATAAACATGATTTTTCTGAACAATTTCAATGCTGATTCAGTAATTATTCAGCATGAACACATTATGAAACATTAATGGATTATGCAGGTTATTGGAAAAATATGTCAAATTGCAATTTCCTAACATTGTCTTTTTGAGAATGTATGTTTCAGTGTTCAAAGCTCCAGTTGCTATTGTTTCTCTTCCTTGTTCAATGCAGTGGATCTAGTATTGAAGTCTGTACATGTACCCTGTAGAGTAAGCCTTTCCTGCCCTATTGACGGGGTGAGAAAAGCCTACTTCATTGACGCCCTGTTGGGGAAGGCCCTCACCAGTTTGCATGACTGTCCCCAAGCTGCATGGGACAGTCTGGTCCAGGGTCGCCCCTGGCTACAACTTCACAACCCCCACATAATTGGGTCTCAGGCGACATTGTTGACTAGGTGCACCAGTGCTTCCAGCACTGCCAAGGTTCGGCAGCTACCCCGGAGTCCCCATGGCTATCTGTACCCGCTGACCAACCTGACCTCTGCTTTACCCTAGGAATACCATGACCTTGCCTTCATTTTCAGTAAGCAGAGCGCCCTGTCTCTGCCCCTCCAATGCCCATATGACATTGCCATAGACCTGCTCCCAGGTATGCCCCTGACAGCTGGACGTCTATATAACATTTCCTGACCTGAAACTGAGGCAACGGTGTCATGGCAATTTTCTATGTCTAGGGTTATCATTTAAGCTGGTAAGAAAGAAAAATGTCTTTAGCACAATGAACAGTTTATTAAAGATTCACTTACAAGGAGAGTCTGGTTCCCTATCACCCAGAGTGACAGGGAAGCATCTCTGCCAATTTCAAAGTTACATACATTCTTACACGCTCAGGTTATTTGCATATCCATTTGGTATAACTCAGTCTAGGGGTGTGTCAAAACAATGTTCCCTTCCTGACCCCGATCGGTTCTCCCCCTATCCTGTGTCTAACCAGTTGCCCCAATAGCCCCCACTCAGGGGGGAAGTATCACCCGTCATAGCCTAATTCCTATAGATCAATGAACAGTGAGGTGATAAGGAGAATAGATGGGCACAGTGTATTTACAGGATTTAGCATACAGATAGGTGTCACCAACAAACACAGACCAGATCCTCTTTCCTAGCTTTATGACCCCAACATTCCTTTGCTCTCTTAATGCAACAACAGAGTTGGACTTACATGACAGTGTATGATCAATTAATACATCAAATTGTTAATATTACCACAATGATGGAAACGTATATTAGATTAGATTAAACTGTATTGTCCTTAAACGGTACAAGAACAGTACAAAGAACTGCAGTTTGCAAGTACAAAAAAAAGTTAATATAGAGAAATGAATGTATGGATGTGCAATTGTGCAATTTAACAATGTAACAAAGTGCAAATATGCAGAGGGCAGTATGCATTGAGCAAATGGCAAATAAATAAAGAAGGTAGCAGAGTGTATAGCAAGAGGTAGTGGAGGAGGTAAGGCTAGGTCACAGAGTTTAGCATGGTAGTAGCAGCTGGGAAGAAACTGTTCCTAAGCCTGCTGGTGTGGGAATGAAGAAACCTATACTGCTTGCCTGATGGCAGGGGGGGGCAAACAGTTTGTGGTTCGCTCGGGTGTGAGGCCAGATAATGCCATGCGCTCTCCGCAGACAATGCTTGTGCTGGAGGTCTTTGCCGGTGGGCAGCTGGACACCAATGATGCGCTGGGCATCAGTGAGATGTTCACAATGATACTGTGGCATTGTTAGTCAGAATGCTCTTAACTGTACAGCGGTAAAAGTTCACCAAGATGTTGGTAGACAGGCCTTGTTAAACTTTCTTAAAAATTACAGGTGCTGTTACGCCTTTTTTCCACCATGGTCATATTAATGAAAACTGGGGCAAGGATACAGCTTTAAGACTTCCTGTAATCCACAATACATTATTTGTTGTTCATGGTGTAAAGGGCAAGGTTGTTATCTGTGCATCAAGTCACTAGGTGCTTGACCTCCTCTCCGTAGGCTGACTCATCGTTGTCACTGATCTACTGTGGGGTTGTCCTCGAACATGACGATGGTGTTGGACACTGTACAAGGACACTGTTATCTGCACAGTGGGCTAAGCACACAGCCCAGTGGGAAACCAGTGTTCTGGGTCAGGGTGGAGGAGGTGAGGTTGTCCAACCTGACAGATTGAGGTTGGTTGCTAAAAATGTCCAGTTGCAAAGAGAGGGGCTGATCCCAAGTTAATTGAATTTGGTATCCAACATGTTCTTGCTGTTCTTAGACTTCAGGTGGGTCAGGGCAGAGTGGCGTATTGTGGAGATGGCGCCCTCGATAGACCTCTTAGGGCGATAAGCAAACTGATGTAGATCAAGAGTTGGAGGGAGGGAGGGCTTAAGATGAGCCAAGTCTTTCAAAGCTTTTAATGATCGAGACGGTGATTGCAACAGGTCAAAAATAATTTAGGCTTGACGTTGTCTACTGCTTCGGCACTGGCTGTGGTCTTGAAGCACGTGGGGACAACCGCTTGGGACTCCCTGGCTGCTGGGATCATTCGCCTGTCCTCTTCCCTGCTGGGGTTTCATGCGACCTCCATGGGCCACATCATCTCTGCGGGGCGAATGGAGATGGACTCAGCCAAAGTGGCTGCTGTGGTCAACTCCAACGTTTCTTATGGTTTGCTAAATCCAGCAGACTTTATTCCGTTCCTACAGTCAGGT
>JACXGK010007876.1:0-12304 GCA_016801125.1 Novumbra hubbsi
ACACACACAGTCTGGAACTGTAGAACCAGATGACACACACAGTCTGGAACTGTAGAACCAGATGACACACACAGTCTGGAACTGTAGAACCAGATGACACACACAGTCTGGAACTGTAGAACCAGATGACACACACAGTCTGGAACTGTAGAACCAGATGACACACACAGTCTGGAACTGTAGAACCAGATGACACACAGTCTGGAACTGTAGAACCATGCACAGAAACACATCAGACTCTGCACCTGTAATATATGCCA
Source organism: Novumbra hubbsi (assembly GCA_016801125.1). Taxonomy (NCBI): domain Eukaryota; kingdom Metazoa; phylum Chordata; class Actinopteri; order Esociformes; family Umbridae; genus Novumbra; species Novumbra hubbsi. The sequence goes on from JACXGK010007876.1 coordinate 261, forward strand.
ATAAACGTCAAAATATTTATCAGTAGTAACTGAATATTGAATTGTTTTAATGGAATTCTATTTATTAAAGAAATGCTACAATAGTGTTGTTGGTTGGTTCCCATTGTTGTTGGGCAATATTCACACTTACAGTCCTAAATGGCACCTCATTCCATATTTAGCACACTACTTTACACCAGAGACCTACCACCCAATTCCTTATATAGCACACTACTTTACACCAGAGACCTACCACCCAATTCCTTATATAGCACACTACTTTACACCAGAGCCCAGGTTCCCAAGTCACCAAGTACTTTGAGACATAGAAATCCTGCTGACGATGCCTCCCCTCACAGCACCTGTTTTAATGAGACCGACACAGAATGCTTTGCTCCCAAATCGCGTGTTTATTAATGAGGAGGAGTCACCGTCCAAACCAGAACCTTTAGAACCAGTTAGCAGTCTTCTTTGTCCTGGTTTTTCATGGCTTGGACCCGCAGGCAGTCTGTCAGGTTTGTCTGTCTCCTGGTGTCACCTCATGCCTGGGGGGAACAATGTTACAGACATACCGGTCATTCGTTTTAACAAAACTCACCATTCATCCCTAATCCTGAATTTGTAGACTGCTGCTTATTACATTTTTACTGTGTGATAAGATGTCATTGTGTGATGTTTCCTGGTAATGTATGAAACAGGAGTACCAAGCTAGTTATTGAAGGACTGCTCATACATATACATATATATATATATTAAGCAGACAAGATTGTAAAAGGTAGGGTTTACAAGTCCATTTTATATCCAGACACTCATACAGGTTAAACACTTAAAGGAGAAATATACTGTAAGCATCAATTACATAATCTTTGACGTAGATTGCTCTGGGTAAGAACACTTGCTAAATGTTTGAACCAAGGTCAACCGTAGTATTTGTAGTTAGTACCTCTAAGGCCTCAATGGTTCAATCTAGAGGTTCTCTGGGGGTGGTGCTCAGGTGTGGGTGGGGGAGGAGTGACAGGTCAGCTGACCTCAAGTGGGTGTGTGAGGTCATGGGGTCAATGAGGGGGGCCAGGTGAGGTAGGTGTTTAAGGTACTCTTCAACCTGTCTGCGTGTGAACTTACAACCTATCGGATTGGAACAGGAAGTGCATACATCCAGCGTGACCAGGTAAATACACATTGTCTAGCTCACAGTTCCACCTGGGACCTGAAGTTCCAGGTGTGCTTTGTGACAGCTGTGTTACAATACCTGTTCGGCAGGATAGGACCGCCCTCTTCTCCTTCATCCTGTCACGTGATTGGACGGACAGTGGGTCCCTCAAGACGGGCGTGGTGACCTGGAAGACCTGATATTGTCTGATGCATGACTGGATGTTTGATGTCTGTAGTCTTGACGTAAAGGTGTGATGTCTGTATTCTTGACGTAAAGGTGTGATGTCTGTAGTCTTGACGTAAAGGTGTGATGTCTGTGTAGTCTTGGCATAAAGGTGTGATGTCTGTAGTCTTGACGTAAAGGTGTGATGTCTGTAGTCTTGGCGTGAAGGTGTGATGTCTGTAGTCTTTGCGTAAAGATGTGATGTCTGTAGTCTTGGCGTAAAGGTGTGATGTCTGTAGTCTTGGCGTAAAGGTGTGATTTCTGTAGTCTTGACGTAAAGGTGTGATGTCTGTAGTCCTGGCGTAAAGGTGTGATGTCTGTAGTCTTGACGTAAAGGTGTGATGTCTGTAGTCTTACCGTAAAGTAATGAGGTCTGTTGAAGTTCAGCAGGAAAGGATTGTATTCCTTAGCGTCGTAGTTCTCCAGAAACACATAATCCTGAAACGAAGGAGGACAGGACACCACACAGCTTTAAAAGGACTTTACAAAATACATTTGATTGATTGACACAGTGAACCAGTATTCTGAAAACCTCTGTGTTCAATACATCTCTTAAAGTGTGTGTCTGTGGTATGAATGTGAAGTACATTTGTGTTGCAGTGGTTTAGATAGCTCAGGTACAGCCTGCATGGTGACATCTCGACCTCTTTACGGCAACGGTGGGACACTCGGTTTTCCACACTCCTTTGGACCGGGTTCCACACGCGCTCTGTCCACCGCTTGTGAAGTAGCTCTCTCCTTCGAAGCTCTGCCCTTTCCTGCTGGCACAGGAAATGCTCCAGGTCCTGACAGGAAGAGACAAGACACAGGATGTCACAACATCTTTACACTAGTCTTTTGGGACTGAGAAAGTATAAATACACGGTTCATGAATTAGAAATAATAAAATAATCATTAAACCTGAAGTAGCTCATCTGAATCACCTGAAAACAGATTTGTAAATAAGTTTAGATGTTGACTCAGGTGTGCTACTTCCGGAACTAATCACATACAGGGAATGCCATTCTCTGAGCGAGCTGGGCTAACCTTAACAAGGCCATTCTCTGTGTCCACTATTGACTGGGTGATGGCTCTCAAATCCTGGTGGTCCGATTTTAACTCTGCCTGGTTAAAAGAGAAAATCATTAAAGGTGCCCTCCACTCACATCCATCCTGAAATCTGTAGAAATCCCCACTTTGCAAACGCATTATTGCTTTATAACATAACCGAAATCTGAGTGTAGCCTTTAAAAACAAAGAGCAGGTGCAGAATGACCCACTGCACCGCTGAACCTCATTCCAAAGCCCAAATGACCCACTGCACCCATGAACCTCATTCCCAAGCCCAAATGACCCACTGCACCCCTGAAACTCATTCCCAAGCCCAAATGACCCACTGCACCCCTAAACCTCATTCCCAAGCCCAAATGACCCACTGCACCCCTGAACCTCATTCCTAAGCCCAAAGGGGAATTTGTTTACGCTTGATAATGTGACTGGAGCGCATTGTGATGTCATACCTGGAGCCTACTGACAGAGATGTGAGGGAGCTGGTCTAGCCACGCCCCCCTGGGCGGACCAGGGCACCACTCCTCCCTTTCCTCTCCTGCTCCTCCACCTCCTCCCAGGCTGGTCTTAATCCTCCTGACACTGTGGGAGTTAGTGGCCTTCCTGCCGTCTGAGGTGCTACCAGAGGACTGGAATAACATATAACATCAACAAGATCAATAATCCAGCCTTGCCTCCCGAGTCTGAGTCATATACTACAGTCCATCCATCCCCCGTCTATTTAGAATAGGGTGTAGTGAATAGGGTGTAGTGAATAGGGTGTAGTGAATAGGGTGTAGTGAAAAGGGTGTAGTGAATGGGGTGTAGTAAACAGCGTGTAGTGAATGGGTTGTAGTGACTGGGGTGTAGTGAATGGGGTGTAGTAAACAGGGTGTAGTAAATGGGGTGTAGTAAACAGGATGCCTTCTGGGGGGACCTTGCTGACACCTCTGCCGGGTCTTCATTCCCAATAAGAACCAGTAAATCTAAAGGTTAAATGGAATGAAAGTAAAGACACACCTGAGTTCTGCAGAGACCCGGAGGAACCGGTGTGTGGACCACGATCTGACCAGCTGCCCCCCGGGGCCTGTTGTGAAGGGTCATACCTGAGGAGAACACACTATAATACAGATCTACAATAGACACTATAATACAGATCTACAATAGACACTATAATACAGATCTACAGTACACATATAATACAGATCTACAATACACATATAATACAGATCTACAATACACATATAATACAGATCTACAGTACACATATAATACAGATCTACAGTACACATATAATACAGATCTACAATAGACACTATAATACAGATCTACAATAGACACTATAATACAGATCTACAATAGACACTATAATACAGATCTACAATAGACACTATAATACAGATCTACAATAGACACTATAATACAGATCTACAATAGACACTATAATACATATCTACAATAGACACTATAATACAGACCTACAATAGACACTATAATACAGATCTACAATAGACACTATAATACAGATCTACAATAGACACTATAATACAGATCTACAATAGACACTATAATACAGATCTACAATAGACACTATAATACAGATCTACAATAGACACTATAATACAGATCTACAATACACACTATAATACAGAACTACAATACACACTATAATACAGATCTACAATAGACACTATAATACAGATCTACAATACACACTATAATACAGATCTACAATACACACTATAATACAGATCTACAATACACACTATAATACAGATCTACAGTACACATATAATACAGATCTACAGTACACATTAAATACAGATCTACAATACACACTATAATACAGATCTACAGTACACATATAATACAGATCTACAATAGACACTATAATACAGATCTACAATAGACAATATAATACAGATCTACAGTACACATATAATACAGATCTACAGTACACATATAATACAGATCTACAGTACACATATAATACAGATCTACAATAGACACTATAATACAGATCTACAGTACACATATAATACAGATCTACAATACACACTATAATACAGATCTACAGTACACATATAATACAGATCTACAGTACACATATAATACAGATCTACAGTACACATATAATACAGATCTACAGTACACATATAATACAGATCTACAATAGACACTATAATACAGATCTACAGTACACATATAATACAGATCTACAATACACACTATAATACAGATCTACAGTACACATATAATACAGATCTACAATAGACACTATAATACAGATCTACAATACACATTATAATGCACATATACATCTACAATACACATATAATACAGACAACACACATTATAATACAGATCTAAAACACACAACTGAAATACAGTCCCACTTAATCCATGTATTCTATTAAACAATATTGGTGATTGCAAGGTTATTATTTTTTTACTTTTTGATTATTTAGGTTATATGAGAAAGAGCAACTATTGTGCAACGGTCAGAAGAAAATATGATTTCTATATGATCGCAATTTGCAATGTAGGAGGTTAAAACGAAGCCCACATCAAACAAACCTCAGAGTCAAACAGGTGTTGCGTTCCAAGCAGAGGTCGCGCTCCTCTCACGTGGCTCTACCTGACAGGCGCTGGAGCTTCCATATATAGAATTACACCTTTGAACAGCTCGATTTCTTAGAATAGAACAAGACAATGTGACGTTTGTTCAATCCTATCTTATTCAAAAATAAACAAAACGTAAAGATTAGACTACAGTGTTTGTAATCAAAGCAAATGAAAACCAAAAAGATGACTTAAAGTTGTAGCGAGATTAAGAATCTCTGAGATAATTAATGCGGGTGTTCATAATATGATACTCACCACCGTTTCTTAGTCCTGGTCTTGTATCCGCTTGCTATGGACCCGATAGGAGGGCATTGACTTGGCAGAGGACGGCTGCGGGAGCTCCGTGCCATGTCTCCTTGAACCCGGTCTTGGGAGTTGGGAGGGAGTCCGGTCGTTGTCAAGGTGATGTCACAAAAGCGGAATTGGAATTTGGACGCGCTATTTTTTTGGACGCGCTATTTTGCATAATCGCGTTCTAGAAGGCGTGCTGTTTTTATTGCTTGACTACAGGTGATTGCGTGCTAGCCGTGTGTAACCAGGTACCTACTAGAATTGAATCGCTCTGCTGTTTTCATCATGTATTTGAAATACGGTCATTTCTCTTGCATGGCGAGGCCAGAGAAAATTATCCAATAAAGTAACATTCTTAGGATTCAGTACTCCATCGAGAAGTTTCTAAAGGGTAAAGTAGACACTAGTTAGTAATTAATCAGGGATTACTAAACTAAATAAATTGCAATAAAGCAACCCAATCCGATGATCGACAATGTTGTGGTTTTCACTGTTCCCAAATGGCACAAAAAGCAAACAAAAAAAGTAAAATGAATTCCCAAAATACATTTTCAATGCAGAAAACCTATAGTAAAGCACAGTGTGAGTAATTACACAAATCTGAGTCTCAATGCGTAATGCGGCACACCCACACCTGAGGTGTTCCTTGAAATCTCCGCTAGGATGGCTAGCTTTCGGTTTGTCTAATACAGCTGGCACCCACATTGGCTCTCTCTAGCTTAGAGCTAACACTTCATTGTAGATTATCCGCTTTGAGACAAGAAAGGACCCAGTCCCACTGCGCGCGTCAAGACGGTAGACTAGTGCACAAAATCTTAGACTAGCGCACTCCTTAACGAAGCGGGCAGCACCCACTATAAGCAGAGAGAGAGGAGCTAAACTACATGTAATGGATTGGTGGACAACCCTGGCTGCGAGTATAGCCTTGCTGTGGCTCCTCTGTTACATCGACGGTAAGAGAACCTGGTTAGCAGAGATTTGGAAGCTTTCTTCGTCAAGGGAACGGTGCGGTACTGGCACGCGCTCTGGGCTTCTTCCTAATTGCGGTAGGAATGATTCAGCTTTAATTACATTCACAGTAGAACTTTTAATTGCTTTAACCATAGCAATGTCAGAAAGAAGTCTAGATGTCCTTACCTGGCGATTGTTCTAAACTATTTTGATAGTTTAACGAAAAGTAGCCAGCAACACTGTTGCCACTTGTCCGGTTTTTCTGAAACGGCCCAGCTAAGCGGGCCAATTAAGCCCCAGCTAAGCGGGCCAATTAAGCCCCTATGCCTACTCAACACAGACGAGGCTATATCTGCCTGCCAGTAGGCTACCAGAAGATGCAGCGCATATTTCACTGCTGCAATCTACGCAATAACTGACAGCCTAATAGAAAGTCCATTCTGTACTAGAACTCCTTACAAAGTCAGACTGCCACGATGCCCGACCTGCGACGCCACTATCGCGCGGGGTGATGATGGCCCTAGTCTGCGTGCATCTAATGTATGCTTTTGTCAATTGGTTCAACATGTATACATGAAGATTGAGGGATTTGGTCTCACTCGTAAACGACCGTGAAATTTCAGGAAACGAATGGGCCTGACATATACTTATCCGTGTAAATTCGGTCTGTCTAGTCGTGCGTCAGGCAACTGTCGGGCCATTCTGTCTTAATTAAAGCAGATTAGTCCTATGTCCGAGAGTTTCTGCTCTTAATGCCAGCTGGCTGACTCCAACCCAATGCCTCATAATGCCTTCTGACTCTAAGTTGTAACTACGACATTAGCAGCTGACCGGGTTAGCAACTAGACATTACCCTGATCTCTCGTCTCCAGGCAACGTTGTCCTCGAGCTGCGCCTGCTCTTCCACGCCCTCACCAAAGCCGCGTGCCACCTGTACCTGGCCGTGCTCCCGCTGCGCCGCGCCGCCCTGCAGCTTGCCCGCTTCGTCTGTCACCTTGCCAACCACGGACCGACCTCCGCCGGCCGGGCAACTCCGCTACTCCTGGAGGGCGTGTGTGTGGTGTGCGAAGCTACGCCGGACCTACTAGGCGCCGGGCTCAGTCTGTGTGCCGTGCTGTGTCACATCCTGCAGGGGGCGCTGTTCCTGATAGCGGCCACCCTGCGCTCGGTCCAGGATAGCGTTCTGGCCCAGGTGGATGGGGAGAGGGAGAGATGGGAGAAAGAGCGGCAACGCGCCAGACAACTGGAGAGGAGACAGAACGCCAGGGTGGTGGAATACCTTTCCGTTTGTGAAGACCCCGCAAGCTCGCTACGACTTAAGGTGGACATGATCGATAGATAACACAATGATCGACAGGTGAATTGTTTGTGTTTATTGGGCCGGTGGAGAATTACACAAACATGTTATCTGGCACATGTATGCCTTTCTACACATCTACATCGCCACTGCCTTTTGTAATGGTAACTGATTTGGAATATACGGGGTTCAAGGGCTACCGACCCCCAGTAAGAGGCATTCTCGGAGTGTTGCAAATTTCCCGACAAACATTTTTACCAACCTACAATTTCAGGCTGGATGCGTAATACGTTGTTTAAATTAACATAATCTATTAATATAATTACTTTCATCATGCACCAGTCAGGCATGAAATTGCAATTTTAAACGCTAGTTTAATGAAGACAAATTTGATAAAACACTTTTGGGAGCACTTTCACCAGTGGTCAAAAATCTCAGAATGCGTTATGGTCTCTTTTTGTCACGGTCGGTTACTGTTAGATAAATGTCTGCCACTGTCTTAACGGGTTTATCAATCACTGTGAGTTTATATCAATACTGTCCGTTACATGTACAGTCGGTTGTTGTTTATCCCCGTCACTGACTTTTAGTTAATTAATGTCAAAGAGGCAATCTGCAGTTGTAAAACCATATCACAGATCTTAAGTTCTGGCCTCCACAACTCCTCTTTCTAAATGTTATGTTTTTCAGATCTTGTTTTACAGTTGGGGCCAGGGTTAATTTCGTTATTGTGTCAATTGCAGATTGACCCTTTATTGTTAGTTACTGTCAGATACTCCATGTTTTTGCACAAAATGGCTAGCATCTCTGTACTGATTTCAGAAGAGGGGATTTAAACATTAAATATATGAGGGAATGAAGAAAAAATCTTTCCTATATTGTGACATTGATTTTTTTATTAAAGACCTCACATCTTTAAATCAAATACAAAAATGTAAATAACTAAAACAATCCAATTCAAACATTGCATCTCTGATAAATTATTGCATATTTGATTCATTACATTAATCTTGACATCCAAACAACAATATTATATTTACTCATAGTGGTTATACTGCCACCTAGTGGTTTTTAGGAGACAAACACCTCAACAAAGATTAAAAAAAAGGTCAATCCATTTCTACTGCCACCATACCCAAACCATTATGTAAGGAGACTTGGACAGGCATATGTGAGGTCAGAAGTGCATGAGGTCCTAGGATTCCAGTTGTTATAGTTGTCAGATGAAGCTGAGCAGCAGAGAGGATTCACAACCCGCTAGAGGAAGTATTCACAACCCGCTAGAGGAAGTATTCACAACCCGCTAGAGGAAGTATTCACAACCCGCTAGAGGAAGTATTCACAACCCGCTAGAGGAAGGCGGCCTGAGAGACGGCCTAGGATCAGTTTGGCCTTTTAGATCATAATGAATGTGATTTTAATGGACAGATGTAATCCTGAAACATAGTTAGTAGAATTATCAAGGACTACCTGATGCTAGATCATAATTAATACGATTATAATAGACAGAGGTGACCTGAACCTAGATCAGCGGTACAGGCCCAGTGTCTGCGTAGTCTGTCAGGGGTGATGGAGCCTGGTGTCAGAGCCTGGGGTCAGAGCCTGGGGTCAGAGCCTGGTGTCAGAGCCTGGGGTCAGGGACAGACTGGACCAGCGGCGGTGTAACTCTGCCCACTGGGGAAGAGGTAGGGAGGGGGGGGGTGAGAGGGGTTGGACAAGATAGTCCGTCTCTATGGTATTTGAAGGCCTTAACGTGTGATTTACAGCTTTTTTACCCAGTGTATCTGCTATCCTCCTGATGGCTGGCTTGTGGGCTCTGAACTCACTCTGCTCCGTACTGAAATCACAGAACAGCATGACACAGCCCACGGAGAAAACTCAAATGGCAGTGCATTATAGTGACGTGTACTACATTGAAGTGCGCTATTTCCCAGGGTACTAACGTTTTGAGGCGTGTGACGGCCCCCAGCCTCAGCAGCGCTGACAGGGTGTTCCTCAGGGTGTCTGATGACAGTGCTTCATAGGACCTCAACTCTCCTGTAGCAGAGGGGGGACAGGTGTGTGTGTCAGAGGGGGGACAGGTGTGTGTGTCAGAGGGGGGACGGGGGTGTGTGTGTGTCAGAGGGGGGACTGGGGTGTACTACCTGAGAGGAGGCGTTTGGTTGCTAGGCTACGAACAGCAGGAATCATCTGTTTCTCAGTGAACACCTCAACACCTTCCTCACACAAGTGACTGAACACCACCTGAACACAAACAAACACACACTTACAGAAGGTTTGAAATCATGGTCCCCGAACAGGTCGACTGCAAGCTCACAGTAACTTCCCACATTCCTCTCTCAGACAATGGCGACCTGTTCTCCTAACAGTGGATGGGGTCTGTTCAAGAGCCGACCTTTATAAAGAACTGCATGCAAACACATTGGATCTCATACATGACCTAGGCTTCTAGAACATTCATGGTCTTAACTAGTGTGCAATACAGGTTGGTACAACTGGGGGGTTAAGTTCTCCTACCTGATAGGTGTCTATGAAGGGCTGCAGAAGGGCTCGTAGGAAGGAAGTCGTCCTTTGACCCTCCACTGGTGATGTCACTTCCTGTTGGCTGGTTTGGATAGCTCCACATTCCCTGAGTGAAGAACATGACTCCTCAAAGTCCTGTCGGTCAGAACAGACAGTTAAAGACTGACTTACACAGACATCGTGTCAGAACTGGCTGCATATCTAATAGGTGTCATTCTACCTGGTAGGACCGGTCTGTAATGAAGACAAACTCATTGGAGAAAAGGTCTAGGAGGAACCTGAAGTAGCAGTAGACATCCTCTGCAGAAACAAAAAGGTCAATCAGGAAGACGTCTGTAATCCTTGTGGATTCTACATGTTTGGGACTAAGAGGGACACGTATGAAGCCTAGTCTACAACAAAATAATTCAGTTCAGTGGATTGAGCCTGTTTTTTTTGTCCTAGACTATGCTTAATCTGTGTCTATGAAACTGGCCCCAAGTTTCCAAAGTTAAACCTGACAGCTTGATCCCAACAAGGTATTTTAGCCACCCCTCTAGGAAATGCGCAACATTCATCTTTAGTTCTAGGGTAAAACGTGGGCGGGCAGAGTGTCATAATGGCAGACAGTTCTAGGGTTTGTCATCAGGGTTTTGATTTAGGGGTCGGGGAGAAACTGGGACCAAGGTTTCACTTACCTCTCCGTGAGCTGGATGTCACGTGCACAGCCAGGACCAGCATGGCTGGACGGACAAACACATGCAACGCCTGGTTCCTATAGGCTGCAGCCATAAGCACCGGCCCCGCCCTTCTGAACACACTCTCCTCCCCTTTTGAAAGTCCAGCCCCTACATAACCCTCTTCCTCCTCCAGGAGTACGACACACCCCTGGTTACAGCAAATCACCGATCGATGCCTGGCCATGCTAGATGACATCACCTGGTTGTCAGGAAGTTGCTCTGTGGGACGGCAGAGGAAACTACTCAGTTTCAACCTGATTAAGGATTGAAGGAAGGTCCCTGGTATTTCTGTGATGCTGTTACTGTGTTATTGACTGCATCATCACCGGTTGATATCAGAACGCACTTATCATTATTGACCAGAATAAATCCTCAACGGTTAGCAGTGACCTAGAAAGCCTGAGTGCCTATGGATTAGAGAAACTGAGGTCCGACTGTAGAGAAAACCCACAGCACATGACCAGCCTTTAAACAGCTCACACCCTGAACCCTGAACCGGTACAAATGAATATTCCTGGGATTAAGACGAACTACACGCAAAACATCAACAACCTTTCAACCAGAATTTCTTGCAGGTTTGGGTTACCGGGACACTGTAGCCCTCCTGTACCCAGTCAGGGGCCGTAGCCTGTGGGTATGTACCTACCAGGCCAGTCCAGACGAGCACCGAAGTGGAGTGCCAGGCCCTTAAGCCACAGTGTGCGCTGGGTGAGCAGCTCCAACGCCAGGCCCGTGCCTGGATCCTGTCCTGGTGGGACTACAGGGAAAAAGACCAGTTCAAGATGATCAAACACCATCAGGTGACGGGAATCATGACTGCAGTCTTCTTCTCCGTTTCCGGAGATCATGTGCAGATCGGGAGGTAGTGTCCGGGTCACAGGGAGGTAGGGTCCGGGTCACAGGGGTTCAGGACTGACGGTTCAGGGAAATGTCTACCTGAGTGAGACTCTTGGAGGTCCTGGAGCATCAAACATGCTATGAGGGACCAGGGGCTAAGGGTCATGCCCTGTTCCTGGACACGGATGACCTGCTGGGCCAGCCAGCTCACACACCCCTGGGCCTCGGCACTGGGTTTCTGGGGGAGGTCTCTAAGAGTCGGGGAAAGGGGGAGAAAGTGAAGGTGAAGATGCGGTGAGGAGAGGTTGATGTTGGAATGTTCTGGAAGGCTACGTAACGCACCTGGGGATGAGGTTGTAATAGCAGCGGTCCACCCTCCCCTCACTCAACTTCCTGACGGACAGCGGTGTGCCGAAGTACA
>JACXGK010007876.1:12404-24044 GCA_016801125.1 Novumbra hubbsi
GGGGGGGGGGTGATTGGGGTCTTACGGAATGTGGGGGGGGTGCTTGGGTCGTACCATAGTGGTTTCTTTGGGCTTGGGGACCCCCAGGAGCTCATGGGCCAGCAGCGACTCCTCAAGGACCCGGTCGTAGCTGATACTGATGGGAATCAGCATGGTGTCGTACACCTCCCCTTTAAAGAACGGCTCCAGAACCATGTGCATCATACCTGCCGGGAGAAGACGACCCTCAGCCACAGACCAACGGACAGACACATCCACAGACCAACAGGAAAAGCTGACTCACCCAACTTGGGCGTGAGGGACTTCAGGGTCCTGCTTCTCAGTCCTTCCACAAAGAACTCCAGCGGAGCATGTTTTGTCTGGCCAGAGGAGAACGGACATAGATCAAGCTCAGTGGGTAACGTGCAACACCAGCCTTGTGAGGACACATACCTTGACAATGGTTTTAATGTGGCTTGTGAGGACACATACCTCGACAATGGTTTTAATGTGTCTTGTGAAAACACATACCTTGACAATGGTTTTGACGTATTCAGAGAGGACAGCCCAGTACAGCTGGTCAGTTCCGATTGCCCTTCTGATAAAGAAAGCTCCGGAACGACGAAAGATCTCTCCTATCATCTTCATGTCCATCAGAGCTACAGACAAACAAACAGAGAGGCAGACAGAGGAAAATAGAGGCAGAAGGGGAAGTTAGACGGTGGACGGTTGCTTCAGCTATAATTTACTAAACACAGAACTGGACCAGCCAATAGATACTTGCGAATTCCAGCAGCTATGACGGGTATCGGCAGGTCATAGGTGAACAGGATGTAGGAGAGAACCAGGAAGTCCACATAACTCCTGTGATTGGGCATCAGGATCACTGGAGACTCCTGAATGGCCTGTTGGAGCTGCGGGACCCGACAGAAACACAACCGGTGAGCACACAAAGGCAGTGGGTCAGAAGAAGGCTTACAGTGGCCAGTAAACTTGGGAGATGGAGGCGTGAAAGCAAGCCCAGTCTGGTGTTCTGTTCTGACCCGGTTGAGCCCCTCGGGGTTGATGTTGATGTGCCTGAATAGCCTCTTGAAGACCTTAGTAAGGGTGAATCCCAGCAGCCGGATGAACCCCAGCTGAAGGTTCTGACTCATCTCCTCGATTATTCCAGAAGCTTTCTCTCTCACCAGATCCACACTCTCACCCGTCTCTGTGGCCAGCTGCACACAAGACGGACGGACGGACAAAGGGGAGGGGGGGGGTTGTCGTGGTAACTTTAATGTACTTCCCCTTGTGGTAAATCACAGAAGGTATTTGACTCGTGGCTTCCCCCCGCCCAGTACCTCTTGAGTGACATATCGTAGATACTGTGATTCCAGAACGGTCCTGTTCAGGGCACTTGCTGTGAGGCTCGGAGATCCTCTGTGGGGGCAGGGATTAAACGTCCGGAGGGCGTGGCCAATGTCACTGCCCTGCCTCCTTTCCTCCAGGAGGTCAATAAACTCCACCCCTTGCTCTGGCCTGCAGCTTGAGGGATCTTCACACTGCACCAAAGAAATTGTGTTTACCTTTTTAATCCAACAATATAGTTCCAGAGGCAAATTTAATGTGTGTTTGAATTGGGGAAGTACTGATCAAACTAAGTTGGGAAATCACAAGATGTCCTAGCCACATGATGTCCTTTTTACATGCCTACTCAAATCTCTGAGAACAGCAAATTTGCTAAAAGCTGTGCTTAACTATAAATTAATAAAATGTAAAACATGCACTCATATCAATAAATCCTAGAGGTCAAAACATTCAATATTCTTTTGTTGTTACATTAAACTCCGCATGTAATTTAAGTTATTTCCTTTCAGGATAACGTCAGCGTCCAAAGGTGAAGTCGATCTACGAAACGTGTACTGCTTTCCCACTAGCAGCCGGAGGGCAGTTAGTAAGTGATTTCTAGGTCGTATGTGTAAAATCCCCACATGGTGAGGAACGCAGCTTGATTTTACATGATAACGAGCCACTGCCTTTGACGGGTGACTATTCGTGGTAACGGCAAACAAGCCCTTCACGACTTTACAACGGCAAGCGTAATATGCAATTTTATTTGATAAAATTTGTTTGGTATTGAGGACTCAAGTAGGCAACGGTAGTGCCGAGAAAAAAATTATAGGCAATCAATCGATTTGGGATTTACGAACAATGGTAGACTAAGGTATCACATGTCTTTTCTATTCGAAAGGAAAACAAGTGGCATCAGTTACATACGATAAGCGGAAAAGCCAGAACAGCACATCTTACCGATGTCATTTTACCCGTAGGGGTGTAAACTCAGTGTCCGTTGCAGGTTGGGACCTCGTCAGGGTTCACGCTCCTCAATCCTCTGCTCGCTGTTTACTTCTGACAAAGCTCGCGTAGTCTACTGAGAGACTGGAGCCAATGGGGCCTCGGGATTTCGGGAACGCCTTCCGCTACCGAAGCGTCTCTTCAATTTCCGTTCAATACTAGAATAAAAAGGAATGCCCCCCCGTTCCCCCGCAGGGCCTGGGTCCATAGCGCCTGTAAGAAACCCGCTATCAGCTTCTCAAGGCGCAGACTGAATGACGGTTTGTTTCCCTTGGCTTCGATATCGAGCTAGTCACGTAAAAAAGCAAAAATAAATACGCTTAATATGGTTTCTATTCGCATTTACTTGGATTTATATGTAATGATAATATTAACGTTGATGCCAGGTTTTTACCTGCCACTAAAAACAGTTTGTCGTGTTTGAAGTACGCCCACGCACCGTTTGTTTTAGCTACATTGGTAGATCACATATAAAAAGTGAAACTATTCTACTGGGTTCAGTCAACCCCGCAGTAGCAAACTAAACGCTAGGATGGAAACAGTGGATTCATTAAATAAAGATACCAGCTTTCACGTCACACGTTTTACTGGTGCTGAAAGACATAAAGCCGATTTTCAAACCCTTATTACAAGGTTTGATGATGGGTCGCGAATAATGTAAGGGGTTTTTAAAACGACCTTTTAGCAAACCCAGGCTATACTAATAGACGTTGTATAATTTACGTCTTACTTATTATAATATGTGAGACAAAATGCGTCGCATTGCCAATGATTCCCCAGAAGACTACACCGGTATAATGCACCAGCACACCCGTGCACACTGGTAAACTTATTCAAGAGTGGTTTCATTAAGTTTACCGAAAACACAGATTCTGAATGTCAGCAAAAAGGAACGCAATGGGAAGCTCAGGAACATCAAACCGTTTGTTAGGAAGACCACAGTCGATGTACCAGTGGAATACTAAAACCGGCCTTTCAAAAAAGTCCACTATGCGTACACCGTTTTGTGGCCACTAAGGATATTACACCCTCTAGCGGTCACTATGATGATCACACCCTTTAGTGGTCAATATCGTGATTCCACCCTCTTGTGGTCACTAAGGTTATTACAACCTCTAGTGGTCAATATGGGTTTCCACCCTCTAGTGGTCAAAATGGTGATTAGGCCCCCTTGTTTATATGGTGATTACACCCTCTAGTGGTCACTATAGTGATAACACCCTAAACCGGTCACTGGGATGATTACAACCTCTTTACAACTCATTACAATTTGTCTCCTGCAGAGAGCAGTTAAAATACTGAACGAGCAGCTAGCTGGACTTACAGAACAATGGGCCTCATTCACCAATATCATCTTAAGTTTTTTCTTAAATTTGTTCTTGAGAAAGTTCCTAAAAAAGTCCATGTCGATTCCTGACATGTTTATAAACCTTTGTTCTTAAAAAGATGAGTCCCATGTCCTCGTAATTTGAAAGCGTGTACCAGTTGTTCCGAGCACAGTTTAACACCCTGCCAATCCACATAAAAGGGCAAAACTCTCCAGGCAAATACTTGCAAACTATATATCATGCCAGATCTGTATGGCAGCAGATTAATAGGTCCCAAACCATAGTATGCTGAAAATAGTATGCCAAAAATTCTCTAATGTTGAAACAAAATGTTATGACAAAGGAGTATTAATCTGTACTGAAGAAATGAGGCCCGATGTGCCTACATGGGTCGTAGTGTGAAAGCAGAGACAAATTTCCATCATTTGTGGACCTTAATTAATTAATGATCTCTTATTTAAACAAAAGCATTAAAGAGACATACACTTATAATCCACCTGACCCCTGAACTCTGACCCCTCCTGTGTGTGTCCTCTCGGTTCATTATGGTAATTGGCAGACATGGTGGAGGATGGAGGGAATGTAAAGCGGAGACTAGCAGAATGGTTTTCCATTCCATCTAGATTCAGGGAAACCCCCAGAATGTTCTGGTCCCAACCTTAAAAACACATGGAAGGAAGACCACTTTGTGTGTGTGTGTGTGTGAATGTGTAGATAGACTGTGTTATGTCTTGAAATAATGTAAAACAGGCTCTTTTTCTCAGAATTTATTTTTCTCTCTCCCCCTCTTTCTCTCCCTCTCTCTCTCTTCCTCTCTTAGCAGTAGCATGTCTGTTGAGATTACAAGTGTGAGTGTGTGTGTGTGTGCGTGTGTGTGTAAGTGCGTGTGTGTGTCTGCAGTGGAAAGCATAACAAAAGGTGTTAAATTTAACAAAATGACATACCAATACATTATTTTTGGATGTACTCAGATGTAATTGCTTCAGACTGGAAAGGAGTTGAAGGAACACACACACAGTGGCCTATATATAACAAAAAATCATCCTCTTTTATTATTAAAAACAAACAAATGTACAATCACAATGCCAATTCAGCTTAGTATTGTCAGTCTAAGGGTCCTTTTTCCAAATAGCTCTGTCAAATTGACAGTTGTTCTGAGATTCACTGGACCAAACTAGCACTGGAGGAAATGGTTGCATTTGGGTAGAAAATAAGACCAAAGGACACAGATTAACACCAGACATCGAGATCTTAGTGAGAAAAACATTTAAAGCCTTTGACATTAAGTCAGCTGATTGGTCCTGATGAGACAAGCCCGCTAACATCATGTCATCTGATTGGTCCCGGTGACTTGAGAGATGGAACATTGAACAACACAACAGACAAAGGCCATGTATGATCGAAGTAACTACAGGAATCTGCCGACAAATACAAACTAAGTAACAACATCTACTTTTTTCGTCAAACAAATGTTTTTACTGAAGTAAAAATCCATATTCATATCCATGTGCATATTTGAGGTTGCCTCAGTCAGTCAAAATGTACCCTATGTACATTGTAATTCATGATCATCTCTAGAACTTGTCCAATAATTTCTTAAGCAATGGGGGTTGAGGATGGTCAACCTTCTGTTGTAAACACAGAACGGAACCAAGAGCCTGTTAGTACCACTGATGAGGACCACAGCCGTATTGAAAGGATCAATAGAACCAGAATGCAGTTGGAGACACATGTTGTGGGAGACACGTTGTCTGTTCAAATACTCGGAAACAGAACACAACTGATGTTTTGTTATATCCGTTTTTTGCAATGCCAGCAATGAAACATATGTTTAATATGTTTCCTCGATTGAAAAAAGCTGGACAAAACCTGACTGATATTATTAGGATTGTAAGTGTAACTTTTGTCATGTGCTCCAGTCTCAGTACTGAAGCAGATCCCGGTTTGAACAGACATACAGAAAGACGGACATACAGACACACACATACATAGAGACATACATTACAGAGAAACAGAAAGACAGACATACAGAGAGACAGACAGAGACATACTGAATCATTTAGAACCAGTCAACAACCCCTATGAAGTCCCAGTGCTCTGAACGCTCTTAAGACCCCACTTCCGAACAGCCAAGCCTTACTTCTCCACCTCGTTAAATACTGTAAGTATATGTATATATATAGAATGTGTTGCTATGGTTTCAATCAACACATGGTTGCTATGGTAATATGCCGAAGTTGTGGAGTACTGGACTTTGGTCAAACATCATCAAACAGTCCACGGTGATATTTCCCCAACACAGAACAACAATAAATAAACTTCAACAAGAAAAAATGCCAATTTTGATTCAGGAGACTTGATCCAGCAACCTAAAAACAGTTTGACTGTTTAATTCATTTAAACGAAACAATGAAACACAATAATTTTGTTGTGCTTTGAAGTGTTATACACCACGACATACTTTTAGAAAGTAATCTGCAGCACATCAGGTATTCAGGACCATAACATCACACATTGAAAGCATTCAGGACTGTAGAAAGTCCACCCCCGAGATAATCATGAAGGGGCTGGGTTCAATCCCATTAGCAGTGGATTGAGCTACAGGCAGAACTCTAGGCAATTACAAGGAATCTCTGACTGAGTCTTAATGTAAACTGCTGACTGTGAAAGCTGTCTCCGCTAACATGGATATGTTTTCTCTAAAGTTCAGCGCTAATGCTGGACAACTGGGTTGAATCCCGGTCCATTTGTAATGAACAGAGTGTGATTGGTGCATTTGTAATGAACAGAGTGTGATTGGTCCATTTGTAATAAACAGAGTGTGATTGGTGCATTTTTAATGAACAGAGTGCGATTGGTCTATTTGTTAATATGCATCCAGCTGACATTGAACAGTGTGACTGTACACTCATGACAAGGTGTAGTATTATCAACGCTATATTTAGTTTTGACCAGCTACCATGTGAAGGATCTGACCCAACCATCCTGATCTACCTGCGTGACAAAGTAAATATATAATTTTCTCTGGAAGTGATCAAATCCACTTCAGAGGACAAGATGCAGGAGGTAAATCAAGAGTCAACCTGACAAATGTCCCAAGTTGTCTACAGTCAGAATGTGTTGGCTTCCATTTGCTGCCAAATTAAAAACATGTTGTTATTATTCGTGGATTTTACATGTGCAACAGTATTATTTAGGTGAAATAATTATACAAGATTAAAGAGCATCAGTAAGTTTAAACATTTTTTTTTATCTTTGGGTGCTAAAAAATTACAACATTTCACATAAATTACTTATGAAAAGATTGTTAACTTATTCATATGCATCAAAACATATTCAGATTACAATTCTACAACTCAAGTTTTCAAATACATTACATAATTTATGGCTTCATAAGTTAAAACCCCTCATCCCCCTGCTGTTTTCACCAATAAAATACATTTTAAATTAACTGATCTAAAATGAGCATATAGACATTTTAAATCCAACTCGCTGTTCGTATCTCCTCATGGCAACGCCTGTCCCGCCACCATCCCCATGGTGACATGTGTACATTATCACCAGTTTTAACATGTCATCACCAAGGTAACACGCTTGTTACTGTCATCACCGTGGCAACATAAGTGTTTGTTTTTGACGTCACTATGGAGACTGGTGTGCTACTGTCCTTGCTGTGGTAGCATACTTCTGTCGCCTTGGCGACAGATGTGTTCCTGTCTTCCGCCTCTCAGTGCATGTCTTGCTATATTGTGGTAGTACAAAAACATGCTGAGCCTTAAAGAAATATACATTCTGTACAAAAAACAACAAGCCATCTGTTACAAAGTGTCTGCGGTACCGTCTTGTAGGCTGTGGATTATAGTACAATGGTACTAAATTGTACTGGTTTGATTTCCTTTCCACTGAGGTCTTTAAAGCGTCACCAAGTTTTTGTCATTTATGCTGAGAAGAGACATCCCTTTGTAGTGTCTGTCGGTCTGTCTGTCCAACTGTCTGTCTGTCCAACTGTCTGTCTGTCTGTCCAACTGTCTGTCTGTCCAACTGTCTGTCTGTCTGTCTGTCCAACTGTTTGTCTGTCTGTCTGTCCAACTGTCGGTCTGTCTGTCCAACTGTCGGCCTGTCTGTCCAACGGTTTGTCTGTCCAACTGTCAGGCTGTCTGTCCAACTGTCTGTTTGTCATCTTTCACAACACATTCCTGAAAAACTTTATACAAATAAATGTTTCTCTATTTTTCATCTCATTGTCTCAGTGTCTTATTCTTTCTGCCTCTTAATGTCTCATTGTTGTATTCTTTCTGCCTCGTAATGTCTCATTGTTGTATTGTTTCAGCATCTGAACGTCTCATTGTCTTATTGTCTCTGCGTCTCAGAATCTTAGTGTCTCTGCTTTGATTCCAGGAAAATGGAGAGACCAATGCTTTTTTTTCGGAACTTAAAAACTCCTTTTTAAGGTTTTGTGCTTTAAAACCATGACATCAAATGTTTTTTTTCTCCTTTCCTTTCCTTTCCCTCCTCACCCACCTCCTCTACCTCTTCTTCAGTAGGGTCTCCAGACAGCTTCGTCCATGCGTCCCCCGGCTGGGTTGAGTATGGTTGGGGAGTTACTATGGCTCCCATCCCGCTCCACGCCTCCCTCGGCTCCCCCCTGGCTGGGCAGGTTGGGGTTGACCAGGGAGCTCCCAGTGGAGGCGGAGGTGCAGGGAGGAACCATCCGGGAGGGGGAGCGGTCCCCCCCGGGGACCATGGAGAACTGGTATGACCCTGAAGAGGCGCCGTAGTAGAGATAGGGGGTGCTGCTGGTCTGGAACGGCCCACTCTGAGTCTGGGGGGAGCCCGGGTACGGAGGGGGCAGGTAGGTGTGGTAATGTGCGGAGCCTAGTGTCATGGCAGAGGTGACGGGAGGGGTGTAGGTGAAAGTGGTGGGGTAGTGCATTCTGGGACTTGAGAAACGAGACTCGGTCAGAGAGGAGAGACCCGGAAACTGACGCTCAAACTGACCGGGGAACGGGCTGAGATCTGATGAACCTAGATGGAGGGATGGAGAGATAGAGAGATGGAGAGATGGAGGGATGGAGGTATGGAGGGATGGAGGGATGGAGAGACAAAATTAATCTACATTTCTGGAACCGGAAGTTACTCCACCCCAATTCCTCAGGGTGCTGAGCAGTATGAATGGTAGTAGTTGAGGGGTGGATGTTACAGCAGAATGAATGGCAGTAGTTAAGGGGTGGATGTTACAGCAGAAGCAAGGGTGGTGGAAGGCTTATTTAGTATACATGTTGGAATGAAATGGAATGCAGCCATTCAGACGGCTGAGAGCTTTGAATTAACACAAGAGTTTGATGGTTTCTTTTCCTGGCCACTGTGTATCACTGTGGAGATGTTCCT
This sequence comes from Novumbra hubbsi, assembly GCA_016801125.1. NCBI lineage: Eukaryota > Metazoa > Chordata > Actinopteri > Esociformes > Umbridae > Novumbra > Novumbra hubbsi. The sequence goes on from JACXGK010007876.1 coordinate 21,437, forward strand.
GGCAGAAGAGGGGTTTCCACCTTGTAATAACAGCTTTAGAAAATACATTTGATTGATGTTATTATTTATGCGATTGATGTTATTATTTATGCGTGTGTATAAAAGTGTGTGTGTTGTTTATTTGTGACTGTTTATGTTTATGCCTACACTGTCGGTGTGTGTATGTGTGTTTGGCTGTGTGTGTGTGTGTGTGAGTGAGTGTGCATTTTACAGCACAAAAAGAGCAGTGTGGATGCCGGATGAGGGGCCCATGTGTAACCACTTTAAGAAGGAACCGCGCGCGTGTGTGTGTGTAATTTCTCTGAGCAGGAATGGTGAGTGTGTGTGTGTGTAATTTCTCTGAGCAGGAATGGTGAGTGTGTGTGTGTGTAATTTCTCTGAGCAGGAATGGTGAGTGTGTGTGTCTATACTTCCTCATACCTCCTCCCTCATCCTTCTTCCTTTTCATCCCTCTCTTGCTTCATCCTCACCCTTAATAAAGGTTGTAGAGAGACTCCCTCTACTCACCCACACCCCTCTCCTCACCCTCCACCTCTCTCCTCACCCCTCCCCTCACCCCTCTCCTCACCCCTCTTCACCCTCACCCCTGTCAGCTTCAGACCAAACCACTAATTAACTGTGGTAAACATTTAGCTGGTATGAGTTACACAACAATAGGAGCTACTCTGCATTTACATTACACACACACACAAACACACACACACTAGCAAATGCATGCACACACATTCAGACACACACAAATTGTGCTTATCATAAATCACACAGCGTCTTCTATGTTGCCAAGTCTGCCCAGACAGAGGGTGTGTGTATTTATATATATATGTGTGTGTGTCTGTGTGTGTCTGTGTATGGCAGTGTTTATGTGCAGAGGTAATAGCGAAGCCGAATTGTCGCTAGCGTCAGATAACATATGATGTCAATTAGAGTGTTTAAACTTCCTCTGGCCTCAGCCCCAAACATCCCTCAGAATGTTCTGGAATAGAAGGTGATTGTCCTCCGAAGAGAGCAGCTATGTGATGTTCAAACAGTTCTACAGACCTCTGGCTGACTGACTGGCTGGCTGGTTAACTGACTGGCTGACCGGGTGGCTGTGTGTGTGTGTGTGATGAGGAGCCTGATCAAGCTTTGTTAGGCAAAATGAAAGCAGAGGCTTTGTTGTCTAAATATTTAGCATCTCGTGAACCGCAGACCTTTGAATCTCACTTCTGAATTTGGCGTTTGACTAATGAACTTTCAGTTCAATCATATTCCAACTTTCTGGTTCTACAGTAAGTATGTTCTGTTGTTCCCTGGTCTAGGATCTGTCACCAGGCTGAGTCAGTAGAACCTTACAGACTAATTTAGGAATTAGCAGGTAACAGCTGAGACCCTCTGACTTTACGCACAAACGAGGAAGAAGCTGTCAAGTGTCTGTGTGAGAGACAGAGAACAGACAACAGAAAGTGTGAAACAGGTTCGAGCAAAACATTATTCATCATTCATTATTCTGATTCGAGCCGGTAGGAAGTCAGCCTTTCACATGCACTGTCTCTCTCCCCCCCCACACACACACACACACACAGACAAAGGGCTCAATGGTTCCCGCTGGCTTGTGGTTTGGGAGGAGGAGTTAGGGTGTAACTCCTGGCACATCCTCACACAGGTGTACAGACCAACTGGTTCAGCCACATTCACCTCTCAACAGAGAGAGATATGGAGAGAAAGAGGGAGAGAGAGAGGTATGGAGGCAAGAGAGGGAGCGAGAGAGGTAGAAAAGGAGAACGTTTAAGAGAAAAGGAAAGCGAGAACCGGATATAAAGAGAGAGAAAGCAGTGAGAGGAGCGGTCCAATAAGAAGACAGCAAGAGTAGCATACTAATGAACAAGTACCCAGCATGCAATGCGAAAGAGGTAGCGTATAAAAATATTTTTATTGTCCGTCAGTCTGTCATTAACTAAGGCCTGTTATTACCCAACATCTCCAGGGTTCAAAGCCTTGCAGCCAGGGGGAAAAAGGAAACAATCGTTTTTTTCCACTGTTTAAAAAAAGATTTGTCCTAACCACTGTTTAGAGAAACAGAACAGATCCTATGGGGTCTAGGGTTGTACATACAAGTCTACATGAGAATTAACTAACAGAGGAAAATAAACCCTCGTCATGTTTCTGACAGATTGTAACATACACATTGAGAGTGGTAGACACTGATGTTTTGAAATTCAAAGCTTCAGCAGAGTAAAAGAAAAACAAATCATTGCTGAAATTCAAATTCATTTAATTTTTGGATTTAGTACAAGCTGTTTAAAAAAGTGCTTCTGAGGCAGTTTGTGTGTGTGTGATAGTGTGTGTGTGTCAGTGTACGTAAATGTTTATTTAACCTTTATTTTAGCAGGGGAGGTCAAGCTGAGACCAAAGGTCTCTTTTGTAGATGAGTGCTGTGTGTTAGTGTGTGTGTTAGTGTGTGTCAGTGTGTTAGTGTGTGTGTTAGTGTGTGTCAGTGTGTGTTAGCGTGTGTCAGTGTGTCAGTGTGTGTCAGTGTGTGTCAGTGTGTGTCAGTGTGTCAGTGTGTGTCAGTGGGTCAGTGTGTGTCAGTGTGTGTCAGTGTGTCAGTGTGTGTCAGTGTGTGTCAGTG
>JACXGK010007877.1:0-14128 GCA_016801125.1 Novumbra hubbsi
TCATGTCCCTCTCCAGGCACTATATCATTGCGTCCCTCTCCAGGTACTATATCATCATGTCCCTCTCCAGGCACTATATCATTGCGTCCCTCTCCAGTCATATGTACGTGTGGTGTGTCCCGTGCTCTGGCCGATCTTGGCACAAGGATATAGACAAACCTCATCCTGTCCTAACTGTAAACAATCACACCCTCCTACAGGAAACATTTAAATAACATGTCGCAGTTCAAACAAAAACATGTTAATAACACGTCACTGTTCGGAAACATATAAATAAAGTTGGACTTCACAACCGAAAACACAAATCTGAGCTAAAAACAGATGGAAATGGAATCATTTGTTTTTCGTGTTGTTTCAATGCAAATCAAATAAATAAACATGAGAACACCAAAGGATACCAAGGCGATAGTAGAATATAGCTTTTACCAGTGCTCAAAAAGAGACAGTAGAATAGAGCCTTTACCAGTGCACATGAAGATAGAGTAACATAGAGACTTTACCAGTGCTCATGAAGAGACAGTAGAATGAAGCCACTACCAGTGCCTATTAAGACACAGTAAAATGGAGCCCTTACCAGTGCCTATTAAGACACATTAGAATGGAGCCGTTACCAGTGCCTATTAAGACACAGTAGAATGGAGCTGTTACCAGTGCCTATTAAGACACATTAGAATGGAGCCATTACCAGTGCCTATTAAGACACATTAGAATGGAGCCGTTACCAGTGCTTATTAAGACACAGTAAAATGGAGCCCTTACCAGTGCCAATTAAGACACAGTAGAATGGAGCCCTTACCAATGTTCATCGACAAGCAGATTAGTGCAATGTGTGGTTGTATTATATTGTTGACCTAGCGTTATGTCAGCCTGGCTTTCCAGCATAAGTGTTAAGTCAGATGTGATTTGCTGGTCAGCGTTCAAGCCCTAGCTTTCCTCTTTGTCACTTATATGATCATATTTCATTTAGATACTTTGTTTGTGTTGTATGAAATAATGTCCTTGCTTTCCGAGCTGGAGGGTTAAAGCAGTGCTCTGTAGCTGAGGAAAGTGGTCTGGAATCAAATCAAGGTATTAAGTGGCATGGTCTGTGTTTAACCTGTATTCCAAGATGTTTGGTCAGGATTTAATACATCAATCATTTATTTCATCAGCATTGGTCACAAAGTGCTTTTAAAAAACACCCAGCCTAAAACCCCAAAGAGCAAGCAATAACAGTGTTGAAGTAGTAATAATGAATAAATGCATGTGGGCTTTATCCAGTGCCTATAGAACCTAATCCATGTCAGAAGCATGACCAGATGAACAAGGACCAAGACAACCCGGGTCAGCAGAGTGGTTGCTGGAATAATCAAGGATTGTCTTGATCTGTAACACAACCAGGAGGAGGTCTTTCGAAACAGCTTCTCCAGAGATGTGGGCCGAGACCTCATGTCCTTAAGTTTAAACGGAGCAGTACACAGGGACAAGTTAGCAAGCGCATTCCTTCGATTTGCAAGGATTTACAATGGAGAAAGAGAACTGACCCTACTCCCCTGGCAAAATAACATAGCAGTGTAAAACGTTGGGGCTGGGACTGTTTGTAATGGTATCATCTGGATTTAATCAATGTTATAAGTTGTATGATCTTGGTTTAATTCCAGTTCTAGGTGGTTAATAAGAATTTAATTCCTGTTCTAAATGGTTTGATTTTGGTTTAATCTCTGTTCTAGGTGGTTTGGTCTGGCTTCGTTTCCCGCTGGTTAGGAAGAGCTGGAGCTCGTTATGTCTCTTTTCGGCATCTTACACCTCTGGATTTACTTGGACTATCAAGTAAAGAACTAGCTAGCTAATTAACTGACTAATTTAGGATAATGATTACACCATGGCAACAGTAGTCTGGGTTATGTCCCCTGCTGCAGGACAATGGTTCCCATGGCAACAGTAGTCTGGGTTATGTCCCCTGCTGCAGGACAATGGTTCCCATGGCAACAGTAGTCTGGGTTGTGTCCCCTGCTGCAGGACAATGGTTCCAATAGAATTGTAGTATGTTGCCTGTTCCTGCTGGCGGTGCCTAATGGGAGGTCTCTGGAAAACATCAGTAGAGACATAGTGAGAACTGAGAGAGTAGGTGCAATTCAGAGTTCAGGGGTTGTTTGGGACAGGGGGTTACATGTTTTTGAACTGTTTATGAACTCTTCTTATCCCTATTTAGCAAAATAAAAATTGCAGAAAGAGAACAGTTTGTCAGGACTTCCTCTCCACTGCCCTTCAACAGGAAACTGCAGATACACAGTATGACTAACCTGGCAAGGAGAGGGGATGGGATGGGTTTTGGATTATATATATATATATATATATAATATATAATATATATATATGGTAACCTTTTTTTTACTGAACAATAGATTACACACGTTATATTATATATACGTATATATATATATATATATATATATATGTATATGTATATCTACAGTATTTCACAAAAGTGAGTACACCCCTCACGTTTTTGTAAATATGTGATTATATGTTTTTATGTGGCAACACTGAAGACATGACACTTTGCTACAATGTAAAGTAGTGAGTGTACAACTTGTATAATTGTGTAAATTTACTGTCCCCTCACAATAACTCAACACACAGCCATTCATGTCTATACCACTGGCAACAAAAGTGAGTCACAAATGTCAGAATTGGGCCCAATTAGCCATTTTCCCTTCTTAGTGTTACAAGGACTCAAGTGTGAATGGGGAGCAGGTGTGTTAAATTTGGTGTCATCGCTCTCACACTCATACTGGTCACTGGAAGTTCAACATGGCATCTCATGGCAAAGAATTGTTGAATGAAGATGGCGTAGGCTATAAGAAGATTGAGTTATGTGTAATAATGTGAAATGACACAGGGGAAAAGTATTGAACATGCTTACTGACATTAATTTAATACTTTGCCCATAAACCTTTGTTGGTAATGACAGTTCAAGACGCCTCCTATATGGAGAAACTAGTCGCATGCATTGCTTTGGCAGATTTTGGCTCATACTTCAGCACAAACAGTCTTCAAATCTTGAAGGTTCTGTGGGCCTCTTATGGATCTTGATCTTCAGTTCTTTCCATAGATTTACAATGGGATTTAAGTCAGGGGATTGGCTGGGCCATTCTAGCAGCTTTATTATCTTTCTTTGAAACCATTTGAGAGTTTCCATGGCTGTGTGTTTGGGATCATTTTCTTGCTGTAATGCCCACCCTTGTTTCATCTTCCTCATCCTGGTAGATGGCAGCAGATTTATGTCAAGAATGTCTCGGTAAATTTGCAGATTCATCCTTCCTTCAGTTATGCGAAATTTGCCAGTACCATTTTCTGAAAAGCAGCCTCACACCATGATGTTCCCACCTCCAAACTTCACTGTTAGTAGGGTGTTTTTATGGTGTCATTTATCCTCCAAACAAGGTGTGTTATGGCATCTAAACTTCATTTGACCACAGTATTCTCCCAGTATTTCACTGGCTTTTCCAAATGTTGTGCAGCAAAGTTTAAACGAGCTTCAACATGCTTTTTCTTCAGCAATGGAATCTTGCGTAGTGAGCGTGCATACAGGCCATGGCGGTAGAGTGCGCTACTTACTGTTTTCTTTGAGACAACAGTACCTGCTTTTTGAAGCTGTCCACAAGTGGTCCTTAGCTCTTGGACAACTCTTCTGATTATTCTTTTCACTCCTCTGTCAAAAATCTTGTGAGGAGCACCTGGTCCGACTTATGGCCCCAACAGTGCTCACTGGAACATTCAGGAGCTTAGAAATGCGTCTGTAACCAATGCCATCCTTATTCTTTGCAACAGTTAGGTTGCAAAGGTCTTAAGACAGCTCTTTGCTTTTACCCATCATCGAGATGTGTCTTGTGTGACACCTTGGCAATGAGTCCTTTTGTAGGCCATCTGTTGGGACTGAACAAGCTGATATTAATTTGCACTGACAATGGTCTGTATTGCTTTTTAATTACTTTTCAGCTGTTGTCTTGGCTTTCCATGCCTTTTTACCCCCCCCTTTCTTTATGTGTTCAATACTTTTTCCCTGTGTCATTTCACATTATTACACAACTTAATTTCAGAACTTTTTTTGGTTTTGGTTTCTTAGTATGTATGGTTTACTTGGGTTGTTACCAACATCTGCGACATTCATGTCAATAGCACCTTTGGAAATATGTTTTGTTATAAAAATGGTGACGGGTTCAATACTTATTTCACAGTGCCTTGCAAAAGTATTCCACCCACTAACAAATTCTAAACTGAAACTGAATTACAAGTGATTCATTTACTTTTAGTTTTCTTAATATCAATTGCTCCAGGGTGAATTTGTTTTGTTGGGAAGCAGATGGAGAAAATAATGAAAACATGTGGCTTCCATTCTTAGCAGACTATCTTCAGGTTGTTTTTACAACAATGTGGACCTTTTAAATAGTGCCACAGATTTTCAGTGGTACAGAAAACAGGACTACAAGCCACTGTTGACTCAACTTCTTTTTGACCAACAATCTAGCTTTTGCCTCATACCGGGATCATAGTCCTTCTAAATGTTGTATTTCCTCCAAGTTCAAAACAAAGAAGCAGTAGTCTTCAAAGCTCAAAAAGCTCTGAAAACCAATATCACAAACAGATTGAGTGCTGGATGGAAACTCATATCAAAGTAAACAATTGAAATCAAAGGCTGTTACAACTAGCGTAAATTTCATCACGGCAACTCATAATGTGACTCAGTAGTGTATATGACCTACATAGTCTGGGCATGCTTTTGATGAGACAGCGGATGGTGTCCTGGTGCATCTTCTTCTAGACCTGGATCAGTGAGCTCTTTGACAGTCTGTAGCTCTACTTGGCAATGTCGGATGCATTGATACATAACAGAGGTTCTTAATTGGATTCAGGTCTGTGGAACGTGAGGGCCAGTCAAGGGGATCAAAGCCTTGATCACCCAGAAACTGCCTACACATTCTGGCCACAAGAGGCCGGACATTGTCCTGCACCAGAAGGAACCCAGGGTCCACTGCACCAGTGTATGGTGGTCCTGATGATTTCATCCTGGTACCTAACAGCAGTCATGGTACTGTTGGCTAGCACGTGGAGGTCTGTGCATCCCTCCAAGGATGTGTCTCCTAAGACCATCGCTGGTCATGCTGGAGCATAGCACTCACCACGGTGTGTGAACCTGTGTGAACTTGCTCTGTGAAGAGAACAGGGGGCTAATGGCGGACCTGACAATTCTGGTGTTCTCTGGCGCACACATCCCACTAGAGAACATCGGGCCCTCACGACACCCTCATGGAGTCTGATTCTGGTCCGAATTTTTGTTTGGTCACAAATATCTAGACCTGTAGCCATCTGGAGGTTATTTTGTAGGGCTCTGGCAATGCTACTCCTGTGCACAAAGAGCAGAAACTAGTCCTGCTGATGGGTTAATACCCTTCCTACAGGCATTCCCAGCTCTCCTCGTGTTATGGCCCACCTCCTGGTATCTCCTCCATGCTTTTGAGACTGTACTGGGGGACACAGCAAACCTTCTTGCGACTCACGTATGGATGTGCCATCCTGGAGGAGCTGAACTGCCTGTGCAAACGGATTGGGCTGCAGGTACCACCTCATGCTACCAGTAGTGAGAAGGACACTATCAAAACACAAAACTAGAGAAGAGTCAGTCAGGGAGCATAAGGAGAGGACAATTGTCTGAGGCCACCGCCTGCAAAACCAGTCCCAATTGCTTACACTTCCTGGACAGATTGATATCCCTGAAGTTTGATTTGGTGTTATGCTGTGATGATTATGTGTTTCCTTATTATTTTGAGCAGTGTTTATGTATGTAATTCTGTAGAACGTAATGAACCGACACTGAATCATAAGAGCTTAACTACTAGCTATGTAAAAATTGGACAAAAGCTGAGCTGCGTACCTGAGATGCTCGTAAGTACAAGTTTGCAGGCAGGTGTCTACTATGACTTCCTTTGTGTATGAAGAAAAGTCTGAACAGCATTGGTTGTGGCCTAACTGACACAAACAAAATTGCAGACCAATGGAGAAGCATCTTCCACACCTCCCACTAAAGCCCTTCCACAGCTGTGGGGTCAAAAGTGCAAACTTGTGAGCAATACATTTGCTTGAGTGTGACAACTTGCAATATGAGTACATTTGTTGGCTCTTTAAAAAGAGTTCTGTTTGTAATTTAGGGCTTTTAGGCTTGAGGTTATGGTAATTATCATGTTTAAGGTTGGAATTTGGGTTAGAGGTTTATGGTTGGGATTTAAGGTTAGGTTTTGGGGTTAAGGTTAGGGGTTGGTATAACGATGAAGGGTTAGGGAAAATATACTTTTTAATAGAAATATATTTTGGTCCTCTCATGTAAAGTTAAACACGTGTGATTGTTTGTGTGTCCCATAATATCAGGCTTATATTGCAGAAAGGGAATTCCCATCCGTCTCAAACTTTCTCCTCGTGAATCTAGTTACCGCCAGTCAAACAAGCCTCATCTGTCTGTCTGTTTGTATGTTTTTCTGAGTGTTTGTATGTGTGTGTGTGTATAACTGTCCGCTCTCTTCTCTCAGAATTTCTTCTCAATCTTCTCAATTCATAAACATGCTTTATGGGGAAACTTCTTTTGGTTAAAAAACATAATGAGTATGTGCAAAGTTTAGGAAGTATGTCTCTAAAAGAATAAACAGGACCACTTCCACCAGATTATTTGGCCAGTGTGAACGTAGCCTGTCTTCACTCATAAGCCATGAGATCAAAGGAGAGCCAGTTTCATCAGTGAGTTCCTCTTTGAAACAGAGGAGTTCATTATCGGCTAAGTGACCAGCCTTGAAGCCTTACTGGCTCGGGTCAAAAGATTATTCCAAGATAGATAACAGGAAAGTTGGTCAGTGACGGGACAATCGACTCTAAAGGAAAGAAAAGAAAGAATACCCATCCCTAGTTTTTGAAATCTGGTTGGTTAAGTGTCTTCTTGATGAGGAGAAGTGTCTTCTTGATGAGGAGAAGTGTCTTCTTGATGAGGAGAAGTGTCTTCTTGATGAGGAGAAGTGTCTTCTTGATGAGGAGAAGTGTCTTCTTGATGAGGAGAAGTGTCTTCTTGATGAGGAGAAGTGTCTTCTTGATGAGGAGAAGTGTCTTCTTGATGAGGAGAACCTTCAGAGAGGACTAATATTCACTTATGAGTTGAAGAGGAACATGAGGAATGGTAGAAGCTCTCCAGTGATGGTCTGAAGGGAGAAGCGGGATTGTTGGGTAACCAGTATGACTTCACCTGGTGGTATGAAGCAGTCAATGCATTGACAAGTTTAGTGTCTGAGGGACCAGTATACTTAACAGGAAAAGGAAGGTGGAGGAGGAATAGGGAGAGGAATTCAGCAGACCAAAAAGGGTATCAGCAGATTAGAGATTAAGACAGGAAATGTCTTAAGCAGATATATTAGAAAAAAAAGGCAGATAGATGGCTTAAGCAGATAAATAGATAGGAAAATAATAATAATGAGTCAAAGAGTGTGAGTGGGACTTATGTTAGTTGTCAGACAGCTTTCTGTAAACATGAGAAAATGGCTCTGGCAGTGCTACTCCTGTGCACAAGGGAGCAGACACCAGTCCTGCTGCCGGGTTAATACCCTTCTGCGGCTCTGTGTTGTGGCCCGTCTCCTGGTACCTGCTCCATGCGTTTGAGACTGTACTGGGAGACACAGCAAACCTTCTTGGGGGAGCTGGACTGCCTGTGCAGAGGATCGGGCTGGAGGTACCACTTTATGTTATCAGTAGTGAGAAGGACACTAGCAAAATGAAAAACTAGATGGTATGTTATTGCCATGAATTCCTTTTGACAGATGAAGCTTTCTGGATAATCCATGTCTCTGTCAAGGCCAAAATGCAGTGTAGGCTAAGATTAAATCAGCCTTGACAGAAGATGACTGGCAAAATCACCAGCAGACACTGGCACCTGTGTTGTGTTGGAAGCAGACACAAGTTTAAAGTGTTACAGCAAGAGGTGGAAGTATCTGTTCAAATTACTGTGAAAAGGGGATGAAAATCCCCCCCCAAATCCCCCTAAAGATGTACAAAAATGCCAAATGAGATTAGACTCCTGGTAGTTTTGATGGACGACATATTGTTATTAATAGCATTGTATACATGATCATGTGATGGCAGTAAGTTACTCCAGAGGACCAGAATCTATTAGGTTATTATGATGTTGATATTGTTATTAGTAGTATTGTGTACATGATCATGTAATTTACTCCAGAGGAGCAGAACCTAAAACCAGGACCCTTTATGAAATAATTGTTGTGCATGTTACTGTGACGGGTGTTGGAAGGAGTGGACCAAAATGCAGGTAGGCAGTTTTGTCGATAAGGTTTATTGTCCCTATCGTAGGCACGGTAAGTGTTTAAATACAACTTCCGTTCTCAAACACAAAAGGAATAATAGTGGTAGTGTAGCTCAGTCGCTACGCAGCACGGAAGTGCTGACCCTCGACACATATGACAATAACGAACGCAGAGACAAGACACATGAGGGATTATATACACAGGTAACGAGGACCAGCTGTAAGGAATCAGGGAGGGATGCGTTCACAGGACATGGGGAACAAGACAAACATGAATGATGGTGCCTAGAAGGCCGGCGACGTCGAATGTGATGTTTTCTGTCCTAAGAAAAAGTCAGAAAAAACTGTTGACCTTCCCAACATTCCCAATACAGTTTTTATCTAACCAAAAACACTTGTTTGACCCTGAATATACGAAAAAACCAAAAACATTAATTAAAATATCTCTGATACTTTAGCTTTAGCTGGTAGGAATGTTTCCCTTACTGGAACAATTGGCCTCAACTACATTCCTCAATTTAAATGAAGCATAAACATTTTAAAAATTGTACTTTGTGATTACAGCATCAGACATCAAAGAAAAAACACTGACATTTTAATTTAGCTTGTCTGGATAAAAATCAAGCATTCTAAATAAAATCACATGCCTTTCAGATCACGCTGTAAACGGGACTTTAGCAGAGAAGTTGAGAGTACAGCAGTATGTCTGTCTACATGTCTGCCTTCGTGCCTATCTGAATCTTTAGTCATATAATGCCTAAGTCATATAATGTCAATTAACACATTGCTTGTCACTACTTTAGCTGCCTTGTTAAAAGTTCAAAAAAAAAAGCCTAACACACTAATAATAAGTAACTTACTTCTCTGGCAGTGAGCTCTTCTTCTGTTGTTATTAGTAGGGTTAGGTCTGTAACACTGACTTTATAATATTATGGTGTAGATATTGTTATTAGTAGGGTCTGTTACACTGGCTTGATTTTATTATGGTGTAGATATTGTTATTAGTAGGGTCTGTTACACTGGCTTAATGGTATTATGGTGTTGATAATGTTATTAGTATGGTTAGGGTCTGTAACACTGGCTTAATGATATTATGGTGTTGGTATTGTCATTAGTAGGGTCTGTAACCCTAACAGAGGTTTAAAGGACTGCCCGTAGTATTAACTATGGAGGTTTGAAAGGACTGCCCGTAGTATTAACTATGAAGGTTTAGAAGGACTGCTCATGACATGATAATAATCACTGTACAATCATGGTGGATTCATCTCAACCAGTAACCCTCCATATCTTTCACATAAACCCCCAACACGATAGGGCTGCATGGTCAACATTCTGTGCTCTCTCTCTGTACTATGTGGCCAGCTGTTATGATAGGAGATGAGAAGAGCTCACTGTTTTTGTAATGCTGTACTTTTACTGTAGTGGGGTAGAATAGGAGTGCGTTTGTATGTGTTGAGCAGTTCTGATGAGAGTACTGTGATCAAGTATCATGTGATAACTGATTGTGGACAAGCCAAACTAAGTTAACCTTAGGCTGAGACCCTCTCACACACATACACACAAACACTCGCGCAAACTCATGCACACAAATGCATACACACATGCGCACGCACACACACACAACTGGAATCATTTATTAATCGATCAACATTCAATAAACACAGCCAGGGCAACTGGAGTGTCTCCATAAGGAGCATCTCAAGGTCCTGTGGTGGCCTAGCCAGTCTCCAGACTTGAATCCAATAGAAAATCTTTGGAGGGAGCTGAAAGTCCGTATTGCCCAGCGACAGCCCCGAAACCTGAAGGATCTGGAGAAGGTCAGTATGAAGGAGTGGGCCAAAATCCTTGCTGCAGTGTGTGCAAAACTGGTCAAGAACTACAGGAAACGTCTCTGCAATTGCAAACAAAGGTTTCTGTACCAAATATTAAGTTCTGCTTTTCTGATGTATCAAATACTTATGCAAATGAATCACTTAAAAATCATACAATCACTTAAAAATCATACAATGTGCTTTTCTAGATTTTTGTCTCTTGCAGTTGAAGTGTACCTATGATACAAATTACAGACCTCTACATGCTTTTTAAGTAGGAAATGTCACAGTTTAGAGAGTAGACCCAACTGCAGGCGGAGATGGGTGGATAGAACAGGGGTTTTGAAGGACGAACAGCAGGCTGGGGTAATCGTTGTCAGACAGGCTGGGGTTCGGTACACGGGCTGGCTTGGTTTTGGTTGCAGGCGGACGATGGACGGAACGGTGGTCGGGTAGGCAGGCAGAGGTTCGGTACACGGGCAATCGAACTAGGAACAGGCAAGAACAGAACCGGGAATACAAGGGAGCGGATCGACTTGACGAAACACACATGACGAACTGCCAACAGGAACAAGGAAACACCAGGAATAAATACACAAGGACTAATGGGAACATGGGAGACACCTGGTGGGGGTGGAGACGACATGAGGTAAGACAGGTGTATCGAATCAGGGTGTGACAGAACCCCCTCTCCTAGGGGCGCCGCCTGGTGACCTACCTGGGACCACACCTAGTTGACCGGCGGCGGCGGAAATCGTTGATGAGGGCTTCTCTCCTCTGGCCATACCCCTCCCAGTCAACCAGATACTAGAAACCCCGGCCACGAGGTCAGACGCTCAGGAGGCGCCGAACGGTGAAACCCAGGTGGCCATCAATGAGACGCGGCAGGGGAGCAGGCATGGGCACAGGAGCTAGAGGACAACGAGAAACAGGTTTGACACGGGAGACATGGAAGGTGGGGTGAACCCGGAGGGTGCGGGGAAGGAGAAGGCTGACCGCAGTGGAGCTAATGACCCTGGAGATGGGAAAGGGCCCGATGAAACGGGGAGCTAGTTTCTTGGACTCCACTCGGAGGGGCCGGTCTCGAGTGGAAAGCCAAACCTTCTGCCCCCGGCGATAATGAGGGGCCGGGGTCCGGCGCCGATCTGCCTGCCTGCGGTATCTGGAAGCTGTTTGGAGGAGGGCGGAGCAAGCCTTAAGCCAGGTGTGCAGGCGGACAAACAGTTGGGCAGAGGGAACGGCCACCTCTTCTTCCTGGTCCGGAAAGAGAGGGAGCTGATAACCCAGCGAGCACTCAAATGGAGAGAGGCCCGTGGCAGAACAGGGGAGCGTGTTGCGGGCGTATTCCACCCAGGCCAGTTGCCTGCTCCAGCTGGTGGGGTTGGAGGAAACCAGGCAACGCAGGGTGGTCTCAAGGTCTTGGTTCGCCCGCTCTGACTGGCCGTTGGACTGGGGATGGAAACCAGAGGAAAGACTGGCCGACGCACCGATGAGGGAACAGAATGCTTTCCAAACTTCAAGGAGAATTTGGGGCCCCATGTCAATGGGGAGTCCGTGAATCCGGAACACGTGCTGGACAATGAGTTGAGCGGTCTCCTTGGATGTGGGCAGTTTTGGAAAAACGGTCCACCACGGTGAGAATGGCAGTGTTGCCGTCGGAGGGAGGGAGGGAGGCCGGTAATGAAATTCAGGGAGATGTGAGACCACGGGCGTCTAGGGATGGGCAGGGGTTGTAATAGGCCGGACAGGGCTTCCCGCAAGGTTTTGTGTTGGGAGCAGATGGTACAGGCGGCCACAAAAGCAGAGGCCTTGTGGAAGTCGCACTTCTCCGCCTAGTTCTCGAGGAGGCGTTGTAGGACTTGTCAGACGTGGGCAACATGGGGTCCCGGGGGAGAAGGTCTATGGCGCAGTTGTACGGCCGGTGTGGAGGTAAAGATGTGGCCCGTGTGACGTTTATATTTTCAATAAATCTGTACATATTTCTAAAATGATGTTTTTCATACATAATTTTATACAAATACATAATTTTTTCCAGCAGTAATTGAGTCCCATTGATGTAAACACCAAGGAAGCTACCTGTCCAGAGCTACTAATGATGAAGAGACCAAACACTAACAGGTGGGGGGACGCAAACAGGACTTGTTCACTGGGGTTTAGTTATACCAAGGACAGGATAGGGTTGAACAATTTGAGTGCCAAGCCAGCTATTATTATTTAGTTGCTAAAGCTTTCTACCAAAGCTTGCTATTTCCTTTGTATACACTATAATATACGTGCTTTAAATGCTTCTAGTGCTTTAGTCTTTTTAGTTTGCTTCAGGGGTTTTGTTTAGAAACGCATGGGGAAGAGGAAATCCCGTGGGACAGTTTAAATTAGCATAGCCAGTTCAGACAGGAAACCAGAGTGGTCATAGGTCAGTGATGTATTTGCTGACTCCTGTCACAAAATAACATTTCATAATCACTATTTATTTGTCAGGTCACCCAATATGATGTGTGATGGTCTTATTTGCATGTAGGTGAATTGCACCAGAGGACCAGAACCTACTAATGATATGATAGTGTTGATATTGTAATGAATAATGTTTTGTACGTAATCATGTGATGTCAGTCAGTTACCCCAGAGGAGCAGAACCTAATGCCAAGACCTGTAAAATCTTTCCAATAAATGGTTAAACTAATACGTTGTGTTTCTTTCTGACGTTCTCTGGGTGATCCTGGCCCAGCAACTTGTCAGCAACAGCACAGTGACGTCTCAAACTATGATGATCATCTTGGTGCTATGAAAGAATGCCTAAGATGGCTGTGTTACCTGTGAGACCAAAGTGGAGGGCTGAGAATGTCCTTCTACATGGAAGGACATTGCAACAGGAACTCCCAATTTTATCACAACATTTTCAGTTTAGTTTCAGTTAAATTTCTCAAAAGCAAACTTATTTCAGTTTACTGTAAATTACTTATTCAAAAACAAGATGTTTACAAGCATGTCCCCAACATTATAATATAATCAGGTTTCTCATATTACCTAGACAACACCATAGAGAACATTACCCTGACAACACCAAACCGAATGTTATCAGGTTACCCTGACCACATCATGCAGAAAGTTACCATATTACCCTGACAACACCATACTGAATGTTACCAGGTTATCCTGACAACATATACAATGTAACCATGTTACCCTGACAACACCATACATAATGTCACCATGTTTCCCAGACCACACAATACTGAATGTTACCGGATTAACACCATGAAGTAATCAGACTGAACCGTACAGCTGTCCAGCCCCCTGACAAGGACAAAACACCCTCACCCCTCTGGGGGGAACAGCGTGAGTCTTTATTCATAGGACTGTTAGATGAATCTCTGATTATGATGCTATATTTCTACTTTCCACTCATTGGTTAGTCTCTGTTCTACGGCCTAGCCCCAGGGCATGATAGATGATTTTAGAACACTGAAGCTGTTCAGTAAGTAGCTGAATAAAGCCTAGTCATTTGTTAACCATGATAAATGAATCGTTAGATGTATAAATACACTGTATGGCCACTGCAGCCCACAAATCCCAAACATCACAGGTGTCTTGCAGGTGGTCACTGCTATTTCCCTCACCTGTCGGTCTAGAAGATACATGAACCCCATGAAAGGAAATACCAACCCAGGTTTATATGGACCCTTGGACTGGAGAACAAATGGTTAGAAGAGGCCCTACAACTCTCTGCAGGACAGAAGAAAAACCCAGAGAGATGATTTGTCATTCTACTTTTCACTTTTGTCATTTATTCAAGATGTGTTTTTTCCACTTGTTTTGGTATTGTAAAAAAGCATTTCAAATGCCAATAAACACCTTTTATATTGAGGTGAGAAGACAGATGGAGAGAAAATATGTGAAGAAAAGCTGATGAGTGAAATAACCAGAGGGGTTGTTATAATAGTGTAATTATGTTATGGGGCCCAACAACCCCATCTGGGGACCTAAT
>JACXGK010007878.1:0-24099 GCA_016801125.1 Novumbra hubbsi
ACAACACAACCTTCCACAACACAACCCTCCACAACACAACCCTCCACAACACAACCCTCCACAACACTACATAACACAACCCCCCACAACACAACACAACCCTCCACAACACTACATAACACAACCCCCCACAACACGACACAACCCTCCACAACACAACACAACCCAGTACAACCCCCCAAAACACAACACAACACAACCGTCCACAACACAACCCTCCACAACACAACCCTCCACAACACAACCCTCCACAACACTACATAACACAACCCCCCACAACACAACACAACCCTCCACAACACAACACAACCCAGTACAACCCCCCAAAACACAACACAACACAACCGTCCACAACACAACAGGGAGGCCTTAAGCGCAGCACTGGGCTGCCTGACAGCAGCTGGGAGGGTGAACGACGACGCAGAAAGAGGGGGGGGGGGCAAACGGGGAGAGTGTGGATGTGTTGACATGGAGGAAGAGAGGTGGGGGAAACGGAGGGGGAGGTGGTGCCTGCAGATAACAGGCAGCAAGGCAATGTGGGGTTTGCTTCTTCTGCCGGAACGAGGTATTCACTGTGGGTGTGTCCTCTAATGCATTCATCTATATTTACTAACGGTTGCATTTTACTACTGGAATACTAGTCAACATTATCACAAACAGAGCATATGATATTGCTTCCTAGGTAGCTGCTAAATGACAATATAAGAAGTAGGACATCATCAGAGCTGGGCACCAGACAGTTAATCCCTAAATCGTTAATTAACAAAGTAAGAATTGTCATTAATGATTTAACATTTAAGTAAACTGTGAAAATCATTAGCCCGCTAACCCAAAAACTTCAGAAATATACTTTTTAAACCCTCTAGAGTCTAAGCCAATTTTTGCTTCTGGGAACAAGACCAAATCCAATGCTTGTTGTACTGAATAACTAGATGCTATTTTCAAATTCAGTAATGTATTTCTCTGCTGTTTGAATGTGCGAATGTCTCAAGGCTTCAGTATGGAGGTCAAGAGTAAAAAATAACTCTTCGTAACTATCATAATTAATAGTGAGCAGCTATTTGTGTGTTGTAAACATAATCTGTGACTGGACAACAAAAGAATGTCTCTTTAAAATCTGTGAAATGTGTTGAGTATTCATTGTTATGCTGGTGCAATTGAGTAACTTGCCTTGACGATATCCAAAAAAGGCGTATGTTTTATGTATAAGTGTATATGAGTAAAATCGTTAAGTTTCGTTACATTTTGAATGATTTAACTGATTAGCGGTTATCAAAGTTTAGTTTTTAGCTAACTTTTTTATTTCACAGTGCACAGCTATGGAGTAAAATTACTTAGTATTGAAGGGATTTTGGCAATACATTTGCATTACATGTACATAGCAGCACACACTTTTAAATCCAATGCGCTCTGTCAACAATTCTTGGCTAATCAACCATTCAATAGAGATTCCATCTCTCCATTAGAGTAATACAAAACTGTTTTGCTTTCAATAGCGGGACTACTAACCGTTTAATTTCTCCTGCAGATGAATCAATACGTGAGCACAACGGAAGGTGTTTGTAATTTGGCCGAGATTGACTATGTGATCAGTATGAAATTGGATGTATTCCCTTTGCTGTGTCCTATCTGGTTGATGCCATAGAGTGTTACCCCGCCTTGGTGCGTTGTGTTTCTATGTGTGTGACACAGGTGGCAATAAACATTTGCCATAAAACAAGAGAGAAGTCCACACAAAGTTCTAATAGAAATGCCCAAATATTCCTAATGGACAAATCAATCCAAATAGGATGATGCATGTATATGCCAATCCAAGCGCATTCTAAAAATCCAATAGAAAGGTAATGAGGCGGACTTTAGCATCCATGTTCACCATGTATATTGGACGGCAGCCTGGAGGGACGGTGTGTGTGCTCACTGAGTGTGGTGGTGTCCATGGAGAGTCAGTGTGTCTCAGTGTGTGCGTGGTGAGTGTGCACCCAGGAAACCAACACAGCTTTCCCACAGCTTTACGGATGACGTGACGGTGTTGATCACCACTGACGACAGGCTTCAGGGAGGACTCCTTTCAAAGACATCTATGCCAGGTGGTGTCAGACGGAGGACCCACACATCGTCATGGACCCCAGTCACCCGGGCTACAGACTGTCCTCTATACTAGTAATATGGCAGGTTTGTCATGAGATATCAGTGGCTCGGTCTATGGTAGCTTACATTCTCTGTGAGTGAAGCAACCAGAAAGAAGTTGAAAAGTGTAATTCGATAGCAGCTTCGGTATTCCAGACAAGACAAAACGCCCGGCAGTGTAATGGGCCAGTCAGAACCCGGTCAGGCTCAAATTGAATCCTTCAAAAACACCCCTAATATGTGGAAGCTTGAAGCTCTTGATCTAGGGACCTTATGGTGTTTTCTCCCCTGTCTTTTGAAAGTCCAAAATCAGCCCCAACGCCCCGTCCCCCCCCTAAACTGACGGAGAGGTTGTTGACCCGGTACCTCTGCGCCAGTGTTGTTTGACACGGCTGAGTTCTCAGTACTGGTGTTGGTTAAGTGGGAGTTGTACATGACCACCCAGTCATGGGTGAACAGGCTGTATAAGAGGGGGCTGAGCATGTACCCCTGAGGCCCGGTGAGGGTCAGTGAGGTGTTGATGACGTCCTTTGTGGCTCTGTTAAAGCCATATATGATGTTATCATTGACCATGCTCCCAGGTTTGACTTTCAGGTTTTTATTGTAATATGCAAAGAGAGGCAACCTATTCAAATATTTTTCTCCTTGCAGGTTCCCATGCGACAATGCTAAACAGGAGACATAGTAAGTACACAGTAAGTAAGTAACATACAATAGCGGCAATGATGTGATATTAATAACAATTATAGCAAAACGTTATTGGAGGTTTTATACATAATTATTTGCTCTGACTGAGTAGGAGTGGCGGTATGTTCAGCAGTCGGATGGCTTGTGGGTTGAAATGATCTCATCTCCTTTCAGTACGAGACGCTGTGCTCCGCCTCAAATGCTCATGTTGGCCACAATATTCTCATGTCTGACTTTTGTCTTGTGACTCTTATTTGTGCTGATGCTAATCTTGGACCCAAAGCATGTCTTCCAGCACTTCACAATCGCTTTATGCGTTGACACATGAGACTGTGGTGTGTTTGATGCAGAGGTGGTTTGGCACTTAACCAACACAGAGCCATCTATTGATCTAAAACCTGCTGTTAGAGAGAATCCCTTAAAATTCTTTAACATACAGTGCATCCGGAAAGTGGTCCGGTAAAGAAGAATGGTAGGAACTGATTTAAGGCTGTAATTGCTGCCAAAGGTGCTTCAATAGTATTGAGCACAGGCTATGAATACCTATATACATATATGTACATGTTTATATATTTTTTGAATTTTTTTTGTCATTTTTTGCAAATCTATTAATAGTATGAAACACACTTTTTTTACTTTGTCATTGTGGGGTATTGTTTGTACTGTAATTTTCATGAAAAAAATGAATTTAATCCATTTAGGAGTAAGGCTGTAACATAACAAAATGTGGAAAAAGTGAAGCGCTGTGAATACTTTCCGAATGCACTATACATGGTTGTTATTGAAGCAAGGTTTCTCCAAAAGGGTGTTTGAGTCCTGTTCGGCAGGGCGACTCCATCATGTTCCTGGAGAGCTACCAATCACTTTCCTACTTAAAGGCACCACACTGATGGATAGTTGATGGGGTTGGAGAGAAAACGTCCAGGTTGGGCAGCCATGCTGTTAGTAATCAGAACCACAACATGTTTCCGAAAACATGATCGGTTTGTAGGACAGTTTGTAAGACTTTGGAAAATAGCTATGAAAACAGACTGATAGCAGAAATGGAAAGGGAGTTAAGCTTTGGGATTTTGTTAATCTGGAAACTAATTTCGTTCCCATCCAGCCTAGGATCTTCAACCTGGAATATTGATTTGTCTTAGGCTCATGTGCTCATATTGAGAAGCCTATTTGAGGTAGAGGGAATATTTACAAGCATTTGGGGCTGCATTAGCAGGAATTCCCAGTGATATGAGTGCAGCTGGTGTTTTATCTTTGAACAGAAACAGCTCTCTTTTGGCATCGCTGGATAAAGCCTCAAATGCAGTCACAGAATCCCGAGCAGCAAGGACATAGGAAATGCATCACCTCAAGATCCGCGGTTCTGATGTTGGACTGCGGTTTGTCTCTGCTCTCTGTCGGGCAAACGGTTGGAGTGCCACACACCGCAGATCAGTGTTAGGTACACCTCTCCATAACACAACAGACACATCGACACACACGCATATATATCCATGGACACATGGACAAAACCTAAACGTCCATGGGGTCCGAATAAAACCCCACACCGCTTACCTTAGGGACCTTGTGTGTCTGTGTGTGTGTGTGTGTGTGAGAGGTAGAGTGCTCTGGTCCAAAATAAATATACCCTGAGAGAGATCCATGTGGAGAGGATAAAGTTGGAACTTGGAGCCCGGCTCTAGTCTATGGTCCCTCTCTGTTCTCCCCAGTATGGTTGGTAAATATGCATTGCCATGTTTCCTCCCTGCAGGCAACTCAGCAGCCCCTCACATTCTCCCTACTCCGACAGAACCAGCAGAAAGCCCAGTTTTAGCACCTTTTGGCACAGCGCTGGTCTTTGGCTGGGCTGAGATCATGCCCTGCCTTAAATGTGATTGATAGTTTAGTCATATTAGGGAAATGGCCTTCCTTCCTACATTCTTTCTCCTTGTGTTTTTTCATTGTTCTCCCCTTATTTTCCTCCTTCTGGTTTCATTGTTCTCCCCTTATTTTCCTCCTTTTGGTTTCATTGTTCTCCACATATTTTCCTCCTTTTGGTTTGATTGTTCTCCACATATTTTCCTCCTTTTGGTTTGATTGTTCTCCACATATTTTCCTCCTTCTGGTTTCATTGTTCTCCCCTTATTTTCCTCCTTCTGGTTTGATTGTTCTCCCCTTATTTTCCTCCTTTTGGTTTGATTGTTCTCCCCTTATTTTCCTCCTTTTGGTTTCATTGTTCTCCACATATTTTCCTCCTTTTGGTTTGATTGTTCTCCACATATTTTCCTCCTTTTGGTTTGATTGTTCTCCACATATTTTCTTCCTTCTGGTTTCATTGTTCTCCCCTTATTTTCCTCCTTCTGGTTTGATTGTTCTCCCCTTATTTTCCTCCTTTTGGTTTGATTGTTCTCCACATATTTTCCTCCTTTTGGTTTGATTGTTCTCCACATATTTTCCTCCTTTTGGTTTCATTGTTCTCCTTATCTTCTCCTTTGTGATCATCCACTAGTTATAACTCGCTTTTTCTCTCGCTTTCATGGATTCCTCTGCATCAGCTTATTTTCCATATATTTTGGCTCTAGAAATGTCTCCCTCTCTCTCTATCTATCTCTCCCCATATCTCTCTCCCCCTTTCTCTCGATTTCTCCCTATCTCTCTCTCCCATTCTCCCTTTCACCTATATCTCTCTCCCTATCTCTCTCTTTCTTTCTCTCTCTCTGTCTCTTTAGTCATTGCAAGAAGCGGGAGTGGGTATGTTTCTGTTTATCATGTTTGGCTGACTAATGCCATCATTCCTTCATTTGTGACATGTTATGTATTTCATTCTTAATCCCCAAAACACCCTCTGCACACACACACACACACACACACACACACACTTACACAGCATTGAAGCAAATGCCTGTTTTCAATGCGTTTCTAGCCAGAAGCAGATTTCCATTGTATTTCTCTCTCATGTTTATTTCATGGCACCCTGTAGAACCAATGGATAAATAAGTGATACATTTCATTATGAGCTCTTTCCTTTCAAACCTCCTTTCAGAAGCAGCTCTGTTAGCTCATTTGTCTCTGATCTGGTGTTTATCCTAAATTACTGGATCTGACGTTATCATTCATCTTTTCGTCCCAAATTAAACCCTATTTCCTAAATAGTGCCCTATTTCTTTACCAGGGCCCATTAGGAAGAAGGCAGCGTTTGGCACACACTTTGATTCTTTGTTTGGTTCTCTGCATATTCTGTTCAATGTATGGAAATGAAAGTCTGGGATCAGCATCTGGGGGAATGTCTTGGTGATATTAAACCTGGGCTGGTAGGTTTTAAGGTGAGATTAATTAAGTTGGCTACATGACAGAATATCCAGGAAAGGTGGCCCGGCTTAAAGACATAAATGGAACTCTCCATTCCACACAAAGAGCGCTCTGTCTGCCCAGGGTCCAGTAGGACACTACTTTAGGAACAGGGTGCCACATGCGAATCTTGAGGTGGGTTTGTGTGAATGTGAATATCGTTATGGTAACTGTGCGTCATGGTTTTTTAATGGCCCCTCACCTGTCAGCATTCCACCCGAGAAGAGACAACGTCTGCGTTTCAAACTCTCCCCCTGTGTAGACCATGCAGCACATTGGCCCTCGGCCTGTTTGGAACAAGGGCTCTTTTGGGACACAGGTTTGTTTCCTTCTCACTGCTACTGAGATGTGAATTGTCTGAATGAAGTCTCATCCTCAATGGCGGATATGTTGACATCGCTTGGTGATATACCAATACCCAAAGCTCTAAATTCTGGTATTGCCTTATTTGGCTGAAATAACCTCAATTAGACGTTTCCTATAACTGTCTTCCAATCTCTGACATCGGCTGGGAGAAAATCAAATATTGATATGCCCATATTTCTTAAAAAATATATATATATTTCAGGGAGTGTCCTAATTATTTCAGATGATTCATTTAAAAAAAAAAAATCTGCAATTTTTACTTTATCAATTATTCTATTAATATTATCATGACATTGGTCTTTGACTTCACACAACTGGCCTCTCTGACTCCTTCATTGTTGTCAGAGGTCTGGTGGGGAGGGTGCTGATTTCTCCCCCAGACACATCACACACACACACACACTGAGGGTCTGTTTGTGTGTGTATGTGATGTGTCTGTGTCCACACACATACACACAATGAGGGTCTGTTTGTACACATCACATCATACACACATAGAGGGTCAGTTTATACCCCCAGACACATCACACTCACATATTGAGAGTCAGTTTGTAACCCCAGACACATCACACACACACAGAGAGGGTCAGTTTTTACCTCCAGACCTATCACACACACGCACGCACAGAGGGTCAGTTTGTACCCCCAGACAGATCACACAAACAGACACACACACACACACACAGAGGGTCAGTTTGTACCCCCAGACACATCACACACACACACACAGAGGGTCAGTTTGTACCCCCAGACACATCACACACACACACACACAGAGGGTCAGTTTGTACCCCCAGACACATCACACACACACACACACAGAGGGTCAGTTTGTACCCCCAGACACATCACACACACACACCCACATGGGTCCTTCAGCCCATCTGTCTCAGCATGCCCGCTACCGCAACAATCTCTTCTCTCATTTTCTTCCTGTCCTCTTTCATCCTCACTTTTCCCCCCTCACCCATATCCTTCACATCCTTTCCTCTATTCTCTTCCTCTCATCCTCTTCCTATCCTCCACATCCCCTCATCCCCTTCTCCACATCTACTCTTTCTCATTGCCTCTTCCAAGCCAGCCCTTTTCTCCTCTGTCCCAAATGGCATTCTATTCCCTGTATAGGTTACTACTTTAATTTAGTGCACTTCTGCAAACGTACTACTAAATAAGCAGTGTATGAATGTAGTGCACTACTTAGGGAATAGGATGTTATTTTGACACACAGGACCAGGCACTTGGGCTCTGTCCATGTGAACAACATGGATCATGTCTATCTCTCTAAAAAACAGGGTGCCTCTGATTGCTTCCTGTCCTCTGAACCCGACTACGTCTCCCATCTCCTGTCATGAGGCCGGTTAAAATAAAATAATAAAAAGGTCTGCATTTTAGGTGAGTAGATTGTTGTCAGAGAGTGGTGATTACGTGATGGTGAGTATGTGATTGTATGTGATTTCAAGGTTGAAGAGGAAAAAAGTTAAATGTAGTGAATGCCGTTTCTTTACCTCAGTGTTACTAGTTACGTTCACTACAATCTCTTCTACTCCAAACACGCTGTTGTGTGCGAGTGTGTGTGGGGTGTACGCTTACACAATTTGTATTTTTCTGCTATCTGTTTCTTGTTCTAAAAGCGTATCTGGGTATGGGCCATGACAAGCCGGGTTGGTTGGGACACGGTTATGGCAAAAGCGACGAAGACAGAGACAGTGCAAGAGAGAGGGAGATAGGAATAGGAGAGGGGGAGAGAGTGACAAAGGAGAGAGAGATGAAGATAAGAATAAGAGATTGGGAGAAAGATAAAAGGTGGAGAGAGAGGGAGATAGAAATAAGAGAGGGGGAGAGAGAGATAAAAGGGAGAGAGAGAGGGAGAAACTGTGCATGAGTCATTGTTACAACCTTAATGTAACAGAGACCCAGAGAAGGGTGTGTTATTAAAGTGTGAAGGTAACGCTCTCTACTCTGACAGGGTTTAACCTTTTGGGTGTGATGCCACCAAGTTATTTCAGTAAAACCAACAACAACGTTCGTTGAAACGCGTTTGAAAAAGTCTGTGAAATCCGTCAGGGTTGTTTTGAAGTGTGCGCGTTCTACATGTCCTTTGATCACGTATCGTTTCTTGTGTAAATTGTAGACGGAGATAACTCCTGAAGGACTCCCAACAATGGAGGAGGTGAAGGATGGAGGCAGCGAGGAGGACAAACAGGAACGTTATTTCTTTAGCGTGACCCACTGTGCTCTACTTGTGTAAGGTTCAATGCTACCCTTGTTGTATGTGCGTGCGTGTGTGTGTGTGTGTGGGGGGGGGGGGGGGTTGGCGGAACTCTATTTGTATGATAATCACTGCTTTGTCGTGTGTGTGTATTTTGCTGCGTGTTCTAGTACATGCTGTGTTTTTGGCTCGTCTCTTCATCTCGCAGATCCCTTAGTGTGATTGGTGGCTCCAGATGGCCATACTATGAGCAAGACTTAGTCATGGTGAACACTGTCTGCCAACTCCCACCACAAATGACACACACACACCCATGCACCCACACACACTTGCACACACAGCCCTTTAAACTCAAAGCACACACACAAGTACATACACTCACAATGCGAGTTCTGAAATTAACTACACACAGACAAAAGTGTATATTGCACAATTCTTCGAGCTTGGACATTTACCAAAATAACAATTCAACCAGAACTTTTTTCAAACACTTGGTTGGTTACTAAAACATTTTTCCAAGACCCCCTATTTTGTGTGTGTTCAGATGCAAGAGTGTCTGTGTGTGTGTGAGTTTGTGTGTATGCATGTATAGTGTATGTGTGTAATGGACATCTAAAAAAAAATATCTACATTTTAAAAGTAAGCAGATGTTTGGGGTATCCAAGAACAGATTGGCAATTCTTACATCCACTCCGGTAGTTATATCAGAGCGATGCTGTACAAAATGTACTGATGTTCTGTCAAGGCACTCTGATTTGATACCTGTCATCATGTCAGATAGACTAGAGATAGGGTGATTGAGAAGGAGAAAAAAGGAGAGAAAGAGAATTATTAGCAATCACTTCATTAAATGTATGTTTTACCCCCAAATGTTTCGTGCCAAATGTAGATTAATACAATTCTATGTTCCAAATTACCCTGGACAGTAAGCAAGATCCCTTCATGTTTTAAAAATGTGTGGACGTATTGTGCTTGTATTTTGGATTTTATTACTTGCACGTTTTACGTTTAGTGTAAGAGTTATTAAATATTGATTAGTGGAAGTGGGTGGTGAAATATTCCCAGCAGGATCTTCCCAACCAGATGAGGCCTGACTGCTCGTTTTCTCGGCTCGCCCTTCTCCCTCCCTTGCCAGCAGACAGGCAAACACACCTGGATGCCTTTTTCATAACTGCCAAGCTAAAGAGCAACACAGGGAAAGTCAATAAATATATAACCGCTGTGGAAATGTGTGAAATGGAAATCCTTATTTTTCCGGACTCCGGTCTGGACTGAGACGGATCTATCAGAGGTTTATTGAAATGTTCGTGTCATTTTTGTCCCCTTTTCCTCTGATTGCGTTAGTAAGTTGTAGCCACAAGATGTTTCATTGCAGCAAAACACGACGGATGGGGATTATGAGCGGAATATCGTGACAAGCTTTCGTCCTATGTAGCGTCACGGGAGACAACGCCTCTCTGCTGCGTATGACCGGTTTCCGTGGGGGGGGGGGGGGGTGTACTGTGTAGCTCACTAGGTATATGAACATGGTGCTGGTGACATGCTAAAAAAGTATGGAAATATATGCATTGACTACAGCAAGTTGCACTTCATGTAAACGACGGTTGTCAGGCTCTAATCTAAATACGTGCACTGGGGATTATCCAGACCAAAGACACCCGCCAGGATTCATTTCCCGGCGGCTTCCAAGATGCAGGGGGCAGAACGTCGGGACGTCTTTGAGCGTTGCTGCATCTGTAGCTGACATTCAGAAAACAATCACACACTTGGAATGACAAACACTTGGAGTGCGTAATACGAACACACGCACCCACCGCAACATAATCGCCTCATCTAACGGGCCCGACGGAACGTCAATATAACTATTAAAATGACAACATACAAAGCTCAACTGTGTTTTGTTCTGTCAATGAAAGCCACCATCATCTTGTTTACGAAAAAGGGATGGAACCGTTTGTAGACACTCAATGGCCACTGCCAGGCTACCATGAGCAGAAATCACCATTGCAACAATGTATTTATCCACCGTGCTGCTTTTCCGTATCTCTAATAGCTCGACTGTCAGGGGCCTTTTTCTGCCTAAGAACGATTGAGATTTTAGTATTCTGTTTGGGTTGTGTATTTACAGTTCGGTTACAGCTTATCCAAAGAACCACTGTCATTATAAGCGAGGGTAACAGTGGGATAAGCATGTATTGATTAAAGATCATGGAGAAAAACAATGGTTTACATTCACCCAGGGGCTTGTGGGTAGTCCGTCAGAGATTTATCTCAGTCTGCTGAGCGTGGAAACAACGGCACGCGATTAAGGCGTGTGTGTTTTTCTTGGTTTTGTGCGCTCATGCATGTGTTTGTGCAAGACTATTGCTCTGGTACCACCTCTTGGTACACACACGTGTTCATCTTTCTGACCCCGTGTGAACCCGACACCGAACTCAGAGATGTGATGACCAAAAACAGTGTCCCTGTCAGACAACTGATTTAACAGTGTGGGGACATACCCCCCCCGGTTATATCACGTTGGCGAGGAACACACAAATACCTTTGCCCCTCCAGATCTAAAATACATTTTCCTATGAATCTCCACCATTTTCTTTCACCTCATCCCCCTCAAATCTCGGTGTAAAAGGTTGCTTGACAATACACCAATAAACCAGGCCAGTTTTACATCTTGTACTTACTCAATGTTGTAATGCACATCACACTGTCTACTCTCCACACACTCGTAATCATAGTTTATAGATTAGTCATGGTTGTTGATGGAAATCTATGGATTAGATTAATGATGCCACAAAAGCGTTCCTTACCCCAGGACATTTCCATTAGTAACTTTACGGGGGAATAAATGAAAAGGCGTGCTCTGTTTCTGTCTGACGCTTGGAGCACCTTGTTTCCATTTTCTGTTTAAGCTCTGGAGAAGTGGGGCCTTTTGTGTCCACTTTCATCCATTATTATTCATTTTGTAACATCAGAAGAGTCCTCTATAGATCATGTCACAACCCTAATGGCTCCCTAACCCCTTCGTATAGCGTACCCTTGGCCCTTGGGGGTTAAATGTAATACGTTATTAAGGTAATAAGATTTCATTTGGGATGCACATCTTTGCATTGGCCCTGCTGGAAGTGTCTGTGATTGTCTGACGGACTAGTTCAAACACTGTTTCACTGACGTTCCAGACTGTGAGTTATGGTTGATACTGCTGAACTGATTCAAAGAAGGTTATCAAGGACTCTTTGAGCATTGAATGTACAATTGTACTGCAGTGTACTGTAATTACATTATTTATTCTAAATGATATAGGAGGGTTTCTAGGTCACAGAAGCAATAAAAGTATCGGGTGGAATGTGTGGTCCCTAGTTAGTAGAATAAGTAGGCCTCATTTTTGTCAGGCTCAGCATTTCACTGATGAAGGTTATGGAGTTATATTACATACTGCAATCTAATACATCCAGTAACTAATGTTACATGGTGGAACCATCTAGATATTTTGATGCCCCAATTTTTCAAATGCTGTTGATTCAGGGTTACTGTAGTAACACCTACAACGCTTTCCATTAGGTGTTTGAATCAAAGAACAACAATTTTTTATATTTTTAGGGAGTAATAAAGTCTCTATTACTTACAGTGTTGCATGCATGCATTTTACATATAACTGATCCCAGGAATCCTGCATTTTGCTTTGCTAACTGAGCCACAGTTGTTCTGTGGTCCAACAAACCAACTATATATTTATGAGGGGAGTGATTACATCATTTACCACAAAGGTTATATCTTGTAGATTATGTTGTGTATTATTTATGCAGAACGGGCGTGTTTTGAACTTCTGTTACGTTTGGGTTTGGGGGTATTTTGAATAATGTATTTGGAATTTAACGCTTTGGTTGTGCATTATTCAGGTTGTGGTTAGAATAATGTCTGCGCTAATTTATGCACTCCGCCCCCCTCCCACCCCCCCGCTCCTTTGTTCTCCTCCTTTCCTCGTCAAAGACATGAGAACAGGAGGGCTGTGTTTTCACAACAATACTGTGATCTGATTCCTCCCACCGCTGCGTCTCTCCCCAGTTCCCTTGAATTGATGCGGACGCGATACCACTTTCATTAGCCTGGTTGGTCCGCCACACAAATGTCCAATTACTGTGTAAGAAACCCTGTGAGAGGATTGCTTTCTTAACACAAGGTTGCTTGCCTTGTTCCGCCCGCCGTGAAACAAAGAGAGCCTCGACTCTGTATGAATAACGCCTCGTCCCGGTGGTCCTCCCGTGTCCAACAGTCAGCCGATGAATTACTGTCTGGGTCCACGTCTCCACCTTAGAGAAACCGTAAACCTGCCACCTGCCAGCTGCTTTAGCGCGCAGCCTTGGAGAAAGAGAGGGACAGAGGAGAAAATGAAGCGATTTCATACAGGACAGACTGAGGGAAGGGTGGGCGGCTTTCACTGTGAAATAATAGTAGAGACACGTCAAGACTGAGCGAGGAAATTTATGGAACAATTACGATAACAAGGAACGGCTGAGCGTGACACAATTGAAGGACGGGATTGTGAAATAGATTGAATGGAAATTATCGTTTATTTCCCGTACAATGACATTTAATGACACCCAGCGCTGGGTTTTATTGCTTGTTTACATTGTTGTCATACAGAAGCTACCATCCATAGTGAGATTGTATCATTAGAATTATATTTCTTTCTGACTGAGGCATTGAGTTCCAGCCGCCCACATTTATAGTCCAGTCATTTAGCAGACACTCTAATTCAGAGCAATTTACAATGCATACATATTTGGATAGCTGGGTCGGACAACCACACAACTCAATGGTCAGTAAGTAAGTAACGCTTGTTCCTCTCAGTTAAATTCCAAATGGCTTTTTTGACAGGAAATTAGGTATTTACCTTGGCAACCCTCTATTTTCTCTTTAAGTATGGTCCATGTAACCATCTCTAACTTAAACTGTTTTCCCTATCTCGCTTCACTTCTCTTTTCCTGCTGTATGTTCAGTACCACTTGCTGCTCTTCCTGTTGTGCCTTCTGTTTTGTCACAACGAATTCCACCATTTTTTGTTCACCTTGACACTCAGAATACTCTGTGTCTCAGTCACACTCATCAATAAAGGTGTCTGAAGCACTTTGTCACCCGGCAGCCAGTGTGTCTGTGCCGGGTGAGAAGTTGTGTGTGACTTCACACTAGGTTTTCAACACACCTAAAGAGACAGACACTCAAGCAAACATT
Organism: Novumbra hubbsi; assembly: GCA_016801125.1. NCBI lineage: Eukaryota > Metazoa > Chordata > Actinopteri > Esociformes > Umbridae > Novumbra > Novumbra hubbsi. The sequence goes on from JACXGK010007878.1 coordinate 13,946, forward strand.
GGGACTACACTCATACGCCTTGTATTGTTGAGTTTGAGCTTGTGTTGTTTTACATTTTACACTACTATTTCAACTGTGCTGAAATTTCTACATAGAGAAGACACACTGTGGCAAATTATCGGTGCATACACAAAAGTGTATGACTTTTATGTTGTCATAACAGGATTTAAATTCTTTGAAATCTTCCTATGATGTAATAAAATTAATATTTATGCTTTTAATGACAACATGAAAGTGGAGTATATTCCTCTAAAGTTACTGAGAATGTCTATATCCTCAGTTGTAATTAGTTCCTAGTTTTTCACTGTATGTCTCAAGATGCCTTCAAATGAAGCCATCATTAGGATATTGTTGGCTCTTTCTCTCTCTCTCTCTCTCTCTCTCTCTCTGTCTTTCTCCCCGTGTGTTTATAAATGTCTATGTGTGCGTGTTTCTGAGTGTCTGTATGTGTGTGTGTGTGTGTGTGTGTGTGTGTGAGAGTGTGTTTTTGTGTGAGAGTGTATGTGCCATTCCTGACAGTCAAACAGCATAAAGACTTGGCTGTCTGCTCATTACCTCACTACTTTACTGAGGAAGGAGTGTCTGGATCCACATAATATGTGTGACATATCCAGGATAGAAGTTAACTCTATAGATGACTGTTACTGCTTTATCAACCTCAGAAAGTTGGTTGTCAGTGCTGCAATAATTAACAAGAATGGTAAACTCATAAAATATGTACACATTTTAACCCAAATTACAGGAAATGTCTGCACAAGATAGAAATATACTGTATTAAAGTAATAAATCAGACAGGTTCTCAAATGGATTTAACCTGAGACAGTACTATACAGTGCAATTTAATTTAGTAGAGTTAGTCGTGACAAGAAGATAACTGAAGGTCTAGTGGTTTTACCTCACTGGCAGTTATTAAAGTGATGTTAGTCTAATTAACAAATTAAATAAGAGTATTTTGTATTTTGTATTATAAACTAGGTCATTTGTTGAATAAACCAGATTGAATTCTGGGTGATGATGATGGTAAATTCAAAAGCTCGAGTCTAATTTTTAAAGGCTCCCCACTGCTGATTGGCTGAAAGAAAAACTATAAAACAAAATGTATGTTTACAATTAACAGAAACTGAAGTAAAATAATATCATAGCCTGCTGTATTTTATTTTATTGGACAATTCAATATGCGTTAGTAAACAATGCTGCTCCTAGTGAAACCATTTCTGTTAATAGATACAGCCATAAAGAAACAGCATTCCAAGTATCCCACTGAGCTAATGAGGAGCTGACAAGTTGACTTTCTCATCCATAGCCTTAAAACACATCACCAGTGCCTGTACCCTGTTCCCTTTCAGCTGGGTGGGAGCATCAGGTATTTGTAGATTTCTGAAATATGAATTTTAATAAAAACATGCTCAATTCAAATATTTGAAGCTTGACACTACACATTTGGGAGACAATCTGGAGTCATCAGTCTGGGCTATTATTGGGTGAACATGATGAATTTCACCATGAATAAAAACCTGCTGTCTTCCGTAATGATTTATTGAGGGGAGAAAAAAAAGATCATATTTGAATCGTGTAGTGGAATAACTGACATTCTTGAGTAATATTTACATAACCAATGTTCTCTAGTTATATTAGTCCTGTGCAATTTCCACAACCCATTTGACCTGCCCATGTCAGGATATCTAATTTGTGATTACGGCTCTATTGCGTGGCTGCAAATACCAGGACAGTCAACGTAGAAATATGTGTCCATCGGAGCACGACCGATACCCTTCTGTTTCTCATCATGCTGCCACATCTGCCTGGAGGAACACGATCTCTGATCCTCAATTGTAACCGTGGTCACAGGCACCCAAGCCACCATAAGTAGTCAATAGAGAGTGATGGTACCAGCCAGTCGTAATCCATTAGGAACACCTCAAACCTGAGGGGTGTGGGCCAATTGCTCCGCACTCTGCAGGACCCCTGAGCTATTGTGGTACATGGAGTATTTCAGGTACGAGGTATCTTTGCATAGCCAAATACATTTAAACTGAGGTGCTGCACTTACGTATACCTTGATTCAAGCCCACAACCCTCTTCTTGGTAGGTCTGTTGGTTCATGCAAATGTCCACAGAAATGTCCAGTAAATGATCAAGTTTACTCTCTAAGACATAATATAAAATGGCCATTGATATCGAGTCTCATATTATTAGCAACCCTTGTTTTCTAACTTCTTCCCCTAATCTGCACTTCCACTTTTTACTTTACCCTATCATGTTTGCTACTTTCTTGTTAGTCTATCTTCCCATACTAACTGCCTTAATTCCTGCACGTTCCCATTCAGATGGATCGGTCTTCTCTAAAAACGGAACACTGTAAAAAAGCTATATATCTAAATAAAAAAAACACAATTTAACTTGCTTTGCATTCCGCCTTGTAAAGATTACTTAGCCGGGCTTCAGAATTATTAATGCCAAAGAAAAATATCGGGTAATGTTGTTCCCTTTCCCAATTAGTAGAAAAGAATAGGTCATTGTCATGGTTCTGTTCATAAACATCTACATTAAGACGATCATACCATCTACCAATCCACCGTAAATACAATAAGTGGACAGATGGAGGTATAAATCATGTTTTGGCTTGTTAGGAACATGATAGTGTAATAGACTAGCAGTACAATTAAAAGTTTAAGAGATCCAATCCTCCCTGCAATTTGTACTTATAAAGGATATTTTAACCTAATAGATGTTTTTATAGTCTCATGTAAATATGTTGACAATACTCTTTATTAAAGTCAACTAAATTGATATGGCTATATTTTGGAATAAGAAAAGTAATTGTTGGAAACAATTATCTTTAAGGCATTAACTCTTTCCTGGAAGAAAATTTGGAGGGTTCTCCAAAATGCTCTTTAAGACTCCCATTTATAGGAAAAAGTTTCCATTACAGGGGGAGGAGACAGGGTTGCACGTTTTCACCGCTATACTTAGCCATCAGATTACAGACTTATGAATACATTAAGAATACATATTTATGATGCTTACTGAAAGAAGTGAATATATGTGCTAATGACATTCACCTCTCTCTCTCTCTCTCTCTCTCTTTCTTTCTCTATGTATAAACATGTATATAAAAACAGTATACTTGTGTAACTACTGTATTTACATAATATATTTCAATATTTAACCGTTTCTTGAACAACTGTTCGGCATTCCAAATGTCAGAATCATTTTTATTCAGGGAGGGGAGATTACATTACTCAAGAGGATTCATATCTGCTTTAGATATAAATAAGTCTATAATTTAGGGAAGATGCCTCTGCAGTAACAAACTTGATTTTGTAGTTTGTACGAGTGCTCTCATTTATAGAGACTAATCTGTGAGATTTTTCGTAAATGTAAAAGTATTTTTATTTTGGACTTTGTTTAAGAAAGAATTTACAGTTTTAGATAAGAAAATCAGAAAATACATTTTGAGGATTTATTTTTTATTTCTCTATGTACAATATACTGTTTCCAATGTTGGTAATTAAGACAAGTTTACTTTATTTCTGGTTGACAGGGTTTATCTAAAACAACCTTTTAGAAATGCCATGAGGGTTATCTAGAATACGTTAGTATTTGTGTTGTAATTGGTTACAAAGTAATATGTGTTTAAAACGTTCACATATTCATAGGAAGTGACGTTCTGTGTGGAGATCAGGATGAAGCATGCAAAACGTTTAACATTGCCTGTAGGAGGCAGGATACAGGCTCAGGAACAAAACGTCAAAGACATAATAAGGATAAAACAAGGCATGTAAAGGAGAACATTGCAGATGGGAATGGAATCCAAACAATGACCCACACAATACACAAGAGAAGAAGGAGCTTTAAAAGGGGGGTGTGGTCAGGACCACAGGTGAGGGACATAACAAGGAACATGTGTCTGTAATAAAATAGGGACAGGGATCAGGAATACATGAACTGGGGTCTGTAATTAAATAGAGACAAGGAAGAGAGGTCTGTAATTAAATAGGGACAGTGATCATCCTTTATTTTCTCCTCAACATTCCCCAATTTCAAGGTACAGGCTAAAAAAAATATTTGACTTCAAGTCTCTGGTGTAAGTAATGTAGCATCAACCGGATAGTAGTTTAGTTCGCTACATACACTGTAAACCTGAAAATGCCAGCCGGTGGGGTTTGTAACTCTCCACAAATCAAATAGATGATCTTGATCTTACATATTAATGACCTCGCTTGACTTTGGGGTGGACGTGGCATGGTGGGTTGGGGATGTATCCATTCTAGTCCTGGATGCAATTCATTAATTAACTAATTAAGATTTCATCCATCTAAGAGATATTTGACATCAGGGCCTGGAACTTTTGGAAAAAGCTGGTGTTGTTGTTTGATCAATAAATATTGAGTAAATGAGTGATTTTCTCCTATCGCATTCAGAGAGCATCCTTTGTATTTTCACAATTATTGTTTTGTGTTAAAAGGAAATGTACTGAAGTAAAACAGAATATATCTATATATTACCACCATTAATTCACAACAAGTTATGCTTCTAAACTGGACAAGTAATATCCCTGAAGTTTAACTGACTTGCTGTTATATTGTGATGACTATGTGTTCTCTTCACTTGTTTGAGCGGAGTTATATAACAGTCCCTAATACATATAACACCATCACAGTATAATACAAAACAGGTACTAACCATCACCCCATTTATAGATTTTTTCTTTCCCTAATTGCCTTCATAATGTAATCGTTTATACATGGTTCTGTTTGTTGTTTAATTCATGAAAAATATATTCTGGAGCCAGCTTGTCATTAGCAATAAAAAAATCATTTGAAAAGGCCGCAGGCATTTCCAGTTCATTGAGTTCCAATACCGGACACCTGTACAATTTGTTCCAACAAGTTTCAGAAAAATGACAACCATAGCTCTTGTTGACTTGATTTTGATTTTCAAATAATATGTGGATCACTGAGCCATATTTCTCATATTAGCTACTAGTTAACCAAGGCTCGCTTGATAATACAAGTGTTGAAGTTCTGGGTGTGAAGTAAGCATGTGTTACTATACAATTTCATCTTGAATATAAACCAAAGTAGTTCGTTTGGCAATGCAAGCGCTGGGAACATTGAGTTGTGGAAATGCAGTAAAATGAAATGATTGATTCCATTACCGAGTCAAATCAAATAATGGTCTCTTCTTCGTTGCCGTCATTCTTTTCCAATACCTTTTACGGCCTGATCAGATTTGCAGATCGTAGATTGAATAGTTAACCGGTATTAGTTAACCTGCAAATGAATGACGGTAGCTGGACAGACTCTCATGGGTTCTATAATCTGCCTGGGTGCCGAGTAAATACTGTAGATAATAAGCATCCATCCATAAGCTCCCATTGTTCATTGGGTGTTTGTGCGTCTGGTCCAGAGCTGTACACCCAGGCCTGACCCTGAGCCGACCTTCAACCATGCTGCCTCCTGGTAGCACAACACACTGCAGATCGGCTGGCACTGTGACAGAGACACACATTGTCTGTGAGCCCCAGACTCTGGGGAGGTTAAGCGAGGCAGGTAGAGGGAAGGGGGGGAGGGAGGGTGTGAGAACCTTTTCCTGTTTATTTTCTGCTTCTTTCACTCCTAATATCTGTAGCTGAAATACCTCCATTCTAAATCGACATGTTTTTTTTCAGTGTAAAGCTGGGTTTAGGGTTTAGCTGAGAATATGTCTACGTGCTAATATGATTATGACTGTTAGTCCAATTAGGCCCCTAGTTTTTCCACTGTAAGCATTCATTTGAAGTTATCTTCAGAATACAGTTTTCTCTTTCTGCTGGACATCTCAGTCTCTTGATGTCTCTGCATGTGTCTGTGTGTGCTGTGTGTCTCCTCAGGTGCCATAGTTTGTTCTAGCAGTCAAACAGCATAGCAACTTGTCTGTCTGCTCATGGCTCCACTCCTGAGGAAGGATAGGACCTGAGCCTGCTCCTCAAACATTTTTGGAAATATTCAGTATGGAAGTAACCTCTGCAGATAACTATGCCATTACTTTTATCATCGTCATAAACAAGTTGATAACGTCCACAACGTTAACGTTAACTACATTAGTTAACAAGATCAATGCCTAACACATGCATGCCTATTATCTTGTCTACAAAAGGTGTGTACATGATGTATGAATATACTGAATAAAAATTCAGTTGGGCAAAATACATCAGTCTGTTCAGGTAGAGACGCATGAAAGTGAACAAATAAAAGTAAACACAGAACAGGAGAAAAATCTGTAATTAAACAACAATCAGTAAATAAAGCTGGTTCGTGTATAATTAATGTTTTTAGCGTTGCAGACAAATTAGTGGTCAGGTAATGATAAAAATGTAGGCCGATGTAAAGTAAAGTAATATATCTGTGTAGGACATATGCCGGAGTTATGCTTGGTCATTTATTTAAATGATATGAACAGAACTAACATATCAAGACAATACTGAACACAAAATAAATATTGTGCCACCAGGTCTCTGCGAATCTATTTGCATTAAAATATAATTGAGATTGGTGCAACAGTTAGATTGGCAATTTAGATTGCCAACAACATGTGTGTATAGGACAACATTTGTTATTAATGATAAGTGGGAATGTTGTGTATACATTTAGTTCAATTTAAACAGTATGTTGGGTCTATTGAATGCAAGAGCCACAAGTAGGGGAAATAATGGCTATATCTCCTGTTGAAATGGCAAATAGTTGCAAATGATTTGGATTTGATTATTTAATTCCTTAATAATGCCATAATAAAACCTACCTGAATACTTGGGGGATCTGCGTCATTTCTTCACTGTGTTTGTCCAGATGTACTTCCTCTTTTAGACAGCTTTGTCTTTCTTGGCTTCTATTGTTTCCAAACTACCTGTTTGAAGAAAGCTATGTATATGTTGTACAGAATAACATGAAAACTTTATTTTAACAAAAATGCATCTAACATTATTATAACACATTTTCTTTTACTGTGTTTCACCCAGCCCAACATGAATGTTGGCTTATGCACCTTGAAATGATTTGATCTAGTAAGGTTATTTAAGTAAACACCCATGGTACAGCCAGTTTGATTAGCTAATACATTTAGCCTAGGGGAGCATGGGCAGAAACATTTGTACACAAATATCGAGCTAGTATTTGCTGGCTGATGAGATAATGAAATAATAAAGACATCTCATAACAACAAAGTCATATTCTGAAATATTTCATTAAAATCATATGTTAATAAACTGCGGTGATGATCCCATGAGACCAATGAGGCAATGTTCACCACACCGAGCCACCTGCCATGATCTAAATAGCTGCACTACATTGCACTGACACTTTGACACTCTGCTCACCTCCCTGTAACTAGATGTACTGGAACTGTAAATCAATTTTCATTACTTGTCAATTTTATTACTTGCCATATCCCATTATCTTATGCTCACCACCATTGTAAATAGCTATGGTATGCGTCAAAATGTTGAACACTTTGATTCTATTATGTATTCAGCCACATGGATACTGCATGTGTAAATGAACTTAGAAATGAATGCATGTGTTATTATTAAGTGCAAGTGTTTGATTCTGTGCTGTTACGGCTTTCACATTTCAGTAAAACGACAGGTGTTTGCTGAGAGGGAGGGACCAGGGAGAGTTGCCCCAGAGCTCCCCTGCAAGGGTCATGTTGCCTCTCCATCTGCATGGCACCAACGTGCCTGAAACCCTTCTTGTTTCCGCTCACCAGGAAGAACGAATGGGGGTGTCAGTCATCAAGACGTGAACCTCTGCGATGCATGAAGCTGATGAAAACGCCTGAAATATTTTCTTGACATTATTTTAATAATGCATTTAAGGTTGAAAGGTGAACGGGCAAGCATGAAATCTATTCTGCACTGTTTAGCCTATCAGAACATGTCCAACACACTAAAGAGAGGCAGTTTTTGACGTGGGCTTCTAAGTAGAGTATTTCACCTATTACAAACGGCCTACAGGAATCTCCTAGACATCTGCATCTGGAGATGTTCCAGAAAGGCACTACAAACAGTCAATGATCCCAGCCACCTAAACCACAGATTTTTGTCTACACCAGTTTTCAAACCTCTGCTTGGGAAACCCCAGCCAGTCTGGGTGTTTGAGCCAGTCGGCTAGCACCACTTATTGAACTTGATTACTCATCCTCAAGCCCTTGATTAGTGAATTTGCTGTGCTAGTTCAGGGCTACAGCTGTGATCTGGAATGTCCTGTGTTCCCCGAAGAGAGATCTTTAAAACACTGCTCTACAATGTACACTTTTTTTTCCATAAAATAAATGTTTACATGCTATTTTCTGTATAATTTCAAAAATAATGGTAAAGTGCTGCTGAAATTACAAAGATAAACCTACTTTTAAAATTCATGCTGGAAGACAGGAAAAATTTGTCATGATCAAAGACCATAATTGTGTTTTTTCCCACAGACTTTGATACCCTGTTTACAAATAAAATAAACAACACAAAAAAACAGAATTCCCTTTAGATATATGGTGGGTATCCCAGCATGCTTTGCGGCTGTTAATTCTGTTACTGGTCACGTTTGTTGTGACTGTTTGGAAGACGGCAGTGTTGTGTTTATGGCCGTCTGTTGTTACTGTCCAGTGTTTCCTTTGAGAATTGTTTGGGGGTATGTGTGTTTGTGTTCCAACCAGAAGGAGCAAGACTATTTTCTGAGATTTTATCTGCTATGAATAACATTGCTTTAAAGGTTGATTTTTACTGTTTGTTGTTTTTCCTGGGGGATTGTGGCGCTTCCATCTGTGTTGAGTGTCTTCTTTCAACCAAGGAGCTGAAGAAAGAAATCTATACATTTTAAAATACAGAAACGTTTGTAAATCCAAATCTGCTTTTCAGATACAGTTCTTTAAGGAGCTGGGGATGATAAAAACAAAACAAAGACATAAAGTTACTTTATGTACATTGTATGGCTGCCAAAATTACAGACATACATGATATATACGTATATAACTGACAGGACCCTGTACAGCTTCTACCCACAAGCCAAAAGACTGATTTGAATGCCGAAGAGTTAAGAGTGTTAGCCAGCATTTCACTATATTGACTATATGCATAATAATCAATGGGTGGAATAAAACAATTGTGTATCAGGTTGCAGTTTAAAACTATTATTTTGCGTGTCTAAAATGGTTTATATGAAGACAAAGCTTTATTTTGGTGAGAGGTGAGATGTACAATTGTCCATACCTTAATGCATGCCAGTTGTTTACAAACATGTATCATGTTTCTGCTTCAGGAGGGTAAATGTCAGTATAAGGCAACATTTAAACAGGCCAAGCTTGTGCATGATTCGCTATTACTAGAGGCAAAATGAGAGGATTGACACTGCCCAACTAGTGTCCGCAAATTACAAGATGCTCACTCCATAAAATAAAGTGAGCATACATTGTACTTCAGTGGCCTCCGAAAGGATATTTTTTAAGTGTTATAAGTTCTGGCAAAACATGTTGTTTGTAAGAAAAAAAAGAAAACCTGTGAGAAAGGAACTAATGTTAGAGCGCATGTGGAGTCCCGCAGGGAGTCGAGGGAATCGTTTTCAGGTATTTCTGCCTGTCAGATGTAGAAACGAATCACCCCTGTTGATAATTTATGATAATGTCTTTTGTAAATGCTTCCCATGGGTCTAAAAAACAGCATGAACCAACAAAGTCATTTTATAATTACAAACATTTGCATTTGTGAATGTACAGGAGGAACACGTGAACACGTTCCATCCCCTTGCCCTTAATTCTAAAGCTATTTTAATGATAATACTGCATTTCAAAACCCTTATCAACTGATGTAGCAGATACCGCACATGATGGTAAATATTGTGAGTTAGACCCATAATTGATGTCACGGTGTTGTTGTGCGGCGGAACCAAAAGCGGACATTTTGTAAATGAAAATGGGTTTAATCCTTAACAACAAAAAGACACACTAACACGAACTGTAAACGTCAAAAGTAAAGGTGCTGTGATTAACAACAAAACAGAACTTAAATAGCTTACAAAGAACATGTAGCGTATCCACTCGACATAGGATTAAACAAAGACAAACCGTGAGCTGTTGAGACATTCACAAACAATAAACCACACCGGGTGTGGCTAGAAAATGAACCTAAG
>JACXGK010007879.1:0-23992 GCA_016801125.1 Novumbra hubbsi
AGTCGTTGATGAGGATCCCTTCAGAACAGTAAACCCACACTGTGAATGGATGACTCTCCCTGTCACACCAGGACCCAGTCGTTGATGAGGATCCCTTCAGAACAGTAAACCCACACTGTGAATGGATGACTCTCCCTGTCACACCAGGACCCAGTCGTTGATGAGGATCCCTTCAGAACAGTAAACCCACACTGTGAATAGATGACTCTCCCTGTCACACCAGGACCCAGTCGTTGATGAGGATCCCTTCAGAACAGTAAACCCACACTGTGAATGGGCGACTGATTTGCAATGACGTCATGTCCTTAATGCTGTGGATCAGGTCAGGGAGGAGTGACAGCTGTGATCTAGTGCCCTTGCTACTTCCGGCTTGTAAACCCCGATGGTTATACTGATTGGATTAAAGCCGCCAGGTGGCCTAGGAAACTGTAGCATCACAGGATTACAACCCAGGTGGATGGAGGCCCGGAGTAGAACACAAGTAACAGGCTGCTGTTGTTGCATCTGATCTCTTACACACTTTCTGGGGGAAAACATGAAAACAGGAAGTGGCCAAACAGCATCTGTTTCCCCCACAACAACGTAGAATACAATTGTGCTGATGTAGTGTCTGACAGGGTAATATGGTTTTATTATTATTTTCCACATACTTTGGCAAGGTAAACAAATGATTCTCCACCTAATAAACCTCAGAACAGGGTGATAGAGTGTCTTGTAGTGTGATATAATGTCTTACAGGGTGATATAGTGTCATACAGGCATAATAAAACATCAAAATGAAATATTACCAAATCTATTTCTATCAATCATCACATATGACTAGAAGCCGACTGTAAGAGAGAGAGATAGTGAAAGAGCTTCCTGTTTTGAGGTACAAAACCACCCCCCTGGGTATTTATCTACCGTGTAGAGGGGAGAGTTACTGTGTGTGGGGTGTGTTTTACAATACATTACAAAGGAAACAGTGTCCCCAGGTTCACACATATTGCCAGCTACATAGTCCTGATCCACCCAGATGTTCTCACCCACCCTCCCCCTCACTCACTCACCCTCTTCCTCTCTACCAGTCTCACCTCCATTCCACCCCCCCATCTAATTTCTCCCGCTTTATCCCCTCCCCCTTTTCCCCATTTCTCTATTCTCTGGTGGATCCGCTGGGTTGTCTTTTCTCTATTCTCTGGTGTATCCGCTGGGTTGTCTTTTCTCTATTCTCTGGTGGATCCGCTGGGTTGTCTTCAGGCACTTGTCTGATTCTCTTCTCATCATTCTGAAGAAACAACAATTGCATTTTTTTCACACAAATAATATATATGCCCCCCAAAGAGAATTACATTGCCTTAATCTGACTCGCAACCCAACCAACCACACACACATATATTTACACACACACTGGTGAAAGAACACCTACAGATCAATAAAGACACAGTACAATGACTGCGCCCCCCCAACCACACACACACAGGCACAGTTGTAGAAAACAATCACTAAAGAGGAAGTGATAGTAGGAAGCCCCAAAAAATACTCAGAATGAAATACAAGAGTGAATACAAGAGTGAAAGAGAGCAATAAAAACAAAGTGAATTATCCTGATTCAGAAAAAGAACAAGGATGATGTGACAACAAGTAGGATGATGTGACAACAGGAAGGATGATGTGACAACAGGAAGGATTATGTGACAGCGAGAAGGATAATGTGACAACAGGAAGGATAATGTTACAACAAGAAGGATAATGTGACAACGAGAAGGATTATGTGACAACATTAAGGGTGATGTGACAGCGAGAAGGATGACGTGACAACAAGAAGGATGATGTGACAACATGAAGGATGACGTGACAGCGAGAAGGATGATGTGACAACAAGAAGGTTGATGTGACAACAAGGAGAAGGATGTGACAATGAGAAGAAGGATGACGTGACCACGAGGAAGAGGAGAAAGGGATAAAAAAATTAATTATATTGCTGTTATTATGTTGTCTGGTTCCTCTTTGCTGTGTTCAATCCTGTGGTATCTAACACGGGCGGCCAGACTGAAGCAGGGTTTCTACAGGTTACATTCAAGACTTTATGTGACTTTTTTAATGCCACTTACATTTAAGACCAACACCCCATCCAAAATAAACATAAGGACACCAATTCGACTGAAGTACCCACCGTTGTTTGAGCACTAAGCCTGCTGCAAACAATAACATTACTGTCTGTAGTTTGCGGGTCGTCTGTGATACGACCCAACAGAACTGAGTAATAACGCGGCCGGTCGCAGCGTTTTAGTGTTTCTCACTCTTCATATGGAATTCCACAGATGTAAAATTGTGCCAGTTTTGCAAAAAACACAGCGGGCTTCGTTCCTTCCCATTAACAGATTTCCACCACGAAGCAACGTTGCCGTTGTACAACCACAGATTGAATTCGCACGGTATCTGCGGGACGTTTGACAGCCAATCTCTACTAGGTAACAAGCTAAACTATCTAGCGTGCTATTAGCTAGCTATCTACCTCACGAACAACGGTGTTGGGAGAGAAGCACGGCCGTCACGAGCGTCTTGTTCACATCGAACATTCTGAATGAAACCAGAGTTCCTCTGCGCGCGACCAGCGCTAATATCCGTTAACAAACCACAAATATGTTTTTGGCATCAGCTCATTACAATGTTAACATAGCTTAAATACTTTTTTAAGACCTTTAAAAAGAGTAAATAATATAATTTAAGACCTTTTAATGTAAGACTTTTTAAGGACCCGTGGAAACCCCGTGAAGACCACCCCAACTCCCCTGACTGACAGACTGAAGACCATCCCAACTCCCCTGACTGACAGACTGAAGACCATCCCAACTCCCCTGACTGACAGACTGAAGACCATCTCAACTCCCCTGACTGACAGACTGAAGACCACCACAACTCCCCTGACTGACAGACTGAAGACCATCCCAACTCCCCTGACTGACAGACTGAAGACCACCCTAGTGTAGGGAGAAAAAGAAAGAGAGAGAGAGCTACAACAGGAAATGAGATAGACAGAAAGGAATTCAAATCTGCATCCAAGACGTTGTTTAAAAAGGCACTGTACAATCCAGTAACTCTGCCTGAACAGACACTGAAAGATCAAGTATCTGACAGAACAGATAAAGACGGAAAAAGCCAAAAACTGACAGAACAGAGACAGAACATCCAAGTACCTCTGAAAGAACAGACAGTGAGAAACAGCATAAGAGAGCGGGAAAGAGAACAACATACAATGAAGAAAAAGAGAGAGGCAGCAACAGAGGAAGAAGGACTTCACAGGGAAGCTGCTGTGACTGGCCACTGAATGTTCCTTCCATTAGAATGATGTAGCTTCTCTAGACCAGATCAGTCCAATCACAAAGACCTTTTAGGATGTTGTGAATGGCTTGACGATACACTGTGTACATGCACAACGGAATACACACACACACACACAGGGGCGCTTTGTTCTCCCCTGCAAGAAAGAGGAAGCAAGGAAGGACGGGAGAGAAGGGAAAGAGAAAAGGGATTGGAAGGAGGAGAGGGAGGAGATGGATGGGGGAGGAGATGGTTGGGGGAGGAGAGGGTGTCTCTCGGGTTGTCTGTTCCAGTATCTTCGACTGTCTCTCCTCTGGGGTTCAGTTAATTAATGACTCACCGAGTTAATTACCTCACTGCACCCTGTTATAACAGGAACACTGGGGCCTCTTTATTACAGACCATCACAGACCGCAGAGCCCCCATTTAATACAGAACATCACAGAATGCAGAGTCCCCCTTTATTAAAGACCAATGAGCCCCAAACAGAAAACAAATACAGACTGTGGGTCTGGCTGGACAACTCTGTCACTGCTCCCTGACAGCATAAAGGGGCCATCTGCAGTTTCTACTTCTAAACATTGCTCACCACATGTCTGCTGCAGATGGACAAGTCAGCCGTGAGAAAAGAGGAGAACAGGTTTCGAGGCAAACTGTAGGCAACACAGGCCTTTCTTAACAAATGTCTAAATTGCTATAATATGCTGATGCTCTGCAATTAGGCTCTTGGTTTCGAACTCAGCTTTCTGTCTAAATTGTTAGATTCCTGCTTTGGAACAACAGGTGGCATTTCATTAGTACTTGTATAGCTGCAGCAAAACAAAACATATGTAGAGGAAGACACAATGACCTGTTTCTAAAACAATGTCAAAACAAAGTAAATATAAACAACCTGGGTACACTATAATATTTTAAACTGCAGATTGTCCTTCTATGGCCACACTAAATTACAGGCCATTGAGCTCCAGATAACCTGATCAGACCTCTCTATAATGGAGTGAGACTGTGTGTCTAAAACCCCTGATGACTGGCTGTATCTCCACTCCACAGCCTAAAGGTTGTGACACTGAAAGCAAACACACACACTTGCAGGGCTGAGGCTGTTTTAGTTAGAGATCACATTCCCTGTGTTCACTCATCCCTGACAAAACAGCACACCTAAGGCCAGCGAGAATGGAAGTCAAATTTGGTCAAACACACTTACTGTACATGAACACACACAATCAAAACTGTCCACAAACACCCGAAGACAGAAGCACAGGTAGGTTGAGTTTGAACTTTACACTGCCAGCTTTCACCTTTCACTATGTCAGAGACCTTTAGATTGACCTCTAACTGGTCAAAGACATTTAGGTTGACCTGACAAGGTCAGATAGGCTCCCACATTTGACTGGTCAGAGTGACTTCTGACCTTTACTGGTCAGTGGAGGTTAGCTTGACCTTTGAAATTGACTTTTCACCTTTGACTTGTCCGAAACTTTTGGAATGGCCTCTCACCTTTGACTGGGTCAGGAAGGCTCACACACAGATGGTCAATGAGTCTGAGTCAGTGTCACCCAAGAGGAAGTTTCGTTTAATGTTACAGGATGACTGGAATCCTAGTAGCCAGCTGTGACCCAAATGACAACCTACTTCCTATTCAGCACAATACGTTAGACCACAGCAGTGTACTTTCTAGAGAATAGGGTGCCGTTTGGGACAGGAAAGACACCGAAGAAGGGCCAGCTGGGGTTGTCCTAGCCATCCTTTACCTCTACAAGGACTGGTTGTCACAGTTACTGTTTAACCGCCCCCTCGCAGATCAGACCCATTCACCGAATATCCATCACACATCTCACTTCAGCTAACCGCAGACTGAGTCTAATGTCAACAGAGATCTCACACACCCAATCAAAGAAACACACAAGTGTCATCCAGTAAGTTACATTCACAAACACACACACCAATCTCTGACTCGGGCTGAGAAGATCCTGGCACTACCTGAGGATAAAATCTCCATACTCAGAGGCAGGTACGTTTTGCAATTCTATGAAATCCATAGGCAACATATGGCCAATGGATGCTGTACACATATACCCCAGCATACATCTGGGCAGAAACAGGACTGTCACGGTGTTGTTGTCAGTTACGATGACCAAGTTCCTGTGGTGGATGTGGTGCCACTGATGCTAAAGAGAGATATCGTTGCTAGGCTGGAAAGATTTGATCATAGCTACCGTGTGAGGTGGAAACAGTTTCCAGAAATGACACTTTGGAGCTTTACAGTCAACCCGTCAACCTCTTCAGAGCCATTAGCAGTGTTGTTATTAGTTCAGTGAGTCCTCAGTTACCCCGGGGATCGGAAAGTAGGTTTGGTATTAAATACCAATGGAGAATAAATACCTAAATTAATAGCGATTTAATAGCATTTATTGCCTTTTCAATTCTTTCAACCTACCTTCAGTGGGAAATGTAGCATATTCCAAATGGCCAATGTAGGCCAAGCTTATCGCAAACCTAGCCTATAACCGACTCGACACTCGGGGACCGCATGTATCAGGCTACTACAACCCTGCAGCTCAAGTCGGAAAATTCAATTTTGAATTTGTGATACAGCCATCATGACTTGGCCAACGTGGCTCATTTTGAACTGTTTTTGAACTGTAATTGAACTGTGTTTGAACTGTAATTGCTTAATAACTAGATTGTTTACCCGTCAGTGGCCCGCAGTGACCAGAGTACGCGACCATGGCTGTTCCAAAAATACCTCTTGCCCACAGAGCAGTTCTTGCTGCTGCCGCCACTTACGTGCTTTCTCCGCTCCGGTTTCCCCAAACAGACCCCACCCCATCACCCCACACCCCATCCCACACCCCCACCCCATCACTCCATTGATTTGTTTAAAAGCATCATTTAATAAACACCCCATCTACTTTTTTGATTAAGTAAGCTACCAATTCGTTTTCAATTAAACGACTCATGAAGCACGAAATATAGATTTATTTTTCAACAGCATAAGGTATGCCAAAATCTTAAGAGTGATTGAAGAAAACCAACCAACGAACGCAGCGCAGTGCGCTTTGCAGCGGGTAGGGTTGTAGAGGAGTGGGGTTCCTGCTACTCCAATATGTTGTGAACCCGTTCAGCATTCAAGACAAATGATGCGCCCCATGCCCTTGATTCATTCCACCACCCCCCCTGCTCGGTCTAGGGCCGGTCTCTCCTGTCGGGGGGCAGCCAACCAGGCCCCCACGTTCATACACTTTTTTGAGCACCAGGACGAACTGGACACACCTACACTAGGCAGTCACTGGTGACATCACACATACACTGCACATTCTCTGGTGACATCATACCTACACTGGGCTGTCTCTTGTGACATCATACCTACACTGGGCGATCTCTGGTGACATCATACCTAAACTGGCCGATCTGTGGTGACATCATACCTACACTGGGTGATCTCTGGAGTAGATAGAGGGCACCTGAAGGGTGAGATAGCAGATTTGTTGAGTTATGAGCTATTTACATAACCCCCCCTTTATTTGCCCCTATTTACACCCCCATGTCATTCCGGTGCACAGAGAACTATTGAACCCAGAGGGCACTGTAAAAACGTAGTGCAAGGCTGTGTGTAGGAAAGACGGTGCATGACCTCACATCAGAGAACTGTGATTATATTACACCTCAGTCACCATTATCATCCTCATTATCCTGAGGCTCAAATAGAAAAAATGTCTGTCTAGTCAACACACATGTTTACACCACTCTGCTTTCCAGGAACTGTCTACCTAATGCTAATGAAAAGCAACTTGCTTGTCACTCACATCAACATTCAACACCAACACCTTAAGTACCCACCATCCAGCCGTCGCTGTTGACACTTCTACAGACATAACACCATCCAGACTCCTTTGCTCAAACAGGCAACATTCTAGAGGTCTTCTGCTGTAGGATTCTGAGCTCATCTAGGGCTTATTCATGTGTTCCATTAGTTCTTGGTCAATTTTGTAATTCCTACATTTCTTTAGTTCTGGCTGAGGTCAGATCGGCTATTTAGAGTCCTGTCCTCCAGTCAGACCTTAGAGTCTCCTAACCCTACAACTCTCCTACCCGTTCCCCCGCCTCTCTGTCATGTTCCTCTCTCATCTCAAACTCGGTCTTCAGGAAGTTTGGGAAACTCAACTAGCCAGCTGCCGAAGACTGGAGGGACTGGAAACCTCAAAGGTCTCCGAGCATGGCCCTAGCGCTTCCTCCACGCGGCTGTAGGGGGAGATGCGCCCCCGATCCCTAGCCCCCTCTGACCAGACTCCCAGAAAACCCTGCTTGCTAATGTCTCACGGTAATGGGCAGCGCCAGAGTGTATCTGTTAGTGGATCAGTAGGAGAAACAGAAACCAAGAGTCCATCTGCTTTGCATTAGATTGTTGCCACGCAGAAAAACATACACACAGACACACTTCTTTGTGGTCCATCATGCCAATCAGGAAGTGATTTGGAGCAGTAGCTTCCTGTTTCCTGCGTTCCCCCCGACAGTAGGCTTATCCCCAGCTCCGCTAGCCAGACAACTTTGGTGTTATACTTTAAGTGTAGTTTCAGGAAACTGGAAACAGGAGGAAGGCAGCCCCTGTCCAGACAGCAGCACTACAACACCAACAAATCCTTTCCGTTAGAGGGGCTGAATTAACGTGGATGCGCATGGGACCCTACTGGGACCCTACTGGGATCCTAATGGGACTCTACTGGGATCCCTGACATGCAGTGGGCCTTTTTTTGATTTTCGAAGCTGGTGGTCAAACACACAACCTCGGGAGTGCAATGTTTTTCTCTCCTGATGATTTTAAAACATGTCTGTAAAAAAACAACCACATCTGTGTCTGTGTCCTACGAGTGCCAGTTGATCAATACAAATTATATATCCAATAATATTTACATGTAATTATGGTACGTGAACTTCACAATTCTGGTCTCCTTTACAGTCACCACACTTTCTATCTACCTGTATTTACACTGGGAATTCAGATTGAGATCCACATCTCCTTTACAGTTACAACCCTGTAATACAGCAATAATTAAAAAAACATACAAGTATAAAGTAGGTCATGAAGTATCAAATTTAAATATGAATTGTTTATAAGACCACACCTTCGGGAAATCTTTACTGTCTTAGTGGTGATCATAATAAAGTTTTTTACTGGTAATGGTGATAATAATACATTCTGTTATTGGTAATGTGGGTCACAATACTGTCTTTTACTGGTAATGGTGATTATAATACTGTCTGTTATTGGTAATGGTGGTGTGCTACTTTATTTTATTGGTAATGTCGGTCACAAAACTGTCTTTTATTGGTAATGGTGGTCATACTACTGTATTTTATCGGTAATGTGGGTCACAATACAGTTTATTGGTGATCATAAAACTGTCTCTAACTCGTAATGTTAGTCATATTATTTTCTTTTCCTGGTAACTGTGGTAATAATATTGTGGTTTACTGGTAATGTTGGTTATAATTCTGTCCTTTACTGGTAATGGTGATCATAATGCTTTCTTTAACTGGTAATGTTATTTTCTTAGTCATATTATTGCCTTTTCCTAGTAACGGCAACTGTTGTTGTTTGCTTCTTAGGGTTTCAGGCTGGGAGTTTTGGTAAAAGCAGTTTGTGACAAATGCTGATGTAGAAAGAGTTTTATAAATACATTAGATTGATTGATATATTAACAATGGTCATGATATTGTTGTTTACTGGTAATGTTGGTGATACTACTGTCTTTTCCTGGTAATGGGGATCATAATATTGTCTGTTATTGTGGGTCATAAAACTGTCTTTTAATGAAAATGTGGTTCATAATACTGTCTTTTAATGATAATGTGGTTCATAATACTGTGTTTTAATGATAATGTGTTTCATATTAGTGGGGTGGTCTTAATAATGTCTTTTAATGATAATGTTTACCAATTTGGCAATGTCTCTAACACTGTTCTGTTCTATACTATACTCTTCTGTACAGTTCTGCTCCATTCTGAAATTTACTTTTACAAGGAAGTGACTTTTATAGACAAGCTCCTCAAACACCAGTCCCTAGTATCACACGTCCCTGTGGAACAGCAGTGGGTTAGTGGTCTTTATGGTCAGCGGTGAGATCTGTGAATGTCAAGTCTGTGACTCTGCAATGTTAATGAAGTGCTATGATTTGGCAAGGACCTAAGAGGAACCTCTGGATAAACATCAGTCACAGTGAGCTGCCTCTATGCAGGTCATGGAAGGCAAACCTGACCACTGATATAAGGTACAGTGATGTGCTTAGTGGAAAGATACGAGCAGCATTGCAGAGCGTGTCTGATGTATAAAAGCAAGAATCAATACAGAATATCACCATGATCCAAGAAAAGCTTGAAGATGATTGCAACAAGGTATTTTATCGCTCAAAATTAAAAAGAAGACGTGTATATTCATAAGAAATCCAGATATTCTTTCTGGCGGTTTGGTCCGAGTTATATTGCCTTATGATGGACTATTCTGTAATCTTCTGATTGACTAATAGTCTGCAACTTCCTGGTTATGTTTCTACACCACAACAGCAGCCCTGCCTATTAACCCTTAGCCGAGGTCTTCCCTGGATACTCTGTGGCTGTACTCTCATTGTTTTGAAGTGAAGAATGACAGCAAACACCCAGACAGTGCAGTCTGTGTGTAAAGCAATGCGTTGCCCTGACAGACCAAGATGACACACTGACCAAATGTGTGGGGGGCCTGCATTGCGAACATTCACCCCTCAGTCTTGATAGGGGTCCACTAACTGACAACGTCGCTGTGGCTGTGAGCTTCCGTTGGAGACCCAACCAGATGCCCACGAGGCCACGGGGAAGGAGGGGGTAACCGTGGTCTTACTCTTCACCTAATACAGCCGTTCGTGGCGCGGCAGGTGTTAGATAGGGTGGTTTCACGAAGAGTTGTTACGGCCCACGGTCCTTGACATCCGGACACGGTCCTTGACATCAAAACACTGATTGGTACACAATGGTACAAACAGGAGACCAATAGAAGGACAGCCCAATCTGCCAAACATCGACCGTAAGCCGTGCCACAGAGTCAAGCTGTGGTTGACTGGTATTTTGTGAGCGCTCCTCTAGAACAGACATCTCCGTGTAATAAAAGCTGAACGGTTCTCACGACAATACGTGGTTTACTAGGGGTACTAGAAAACAAATCTTCAACATAAAAAAATACACTTTTGACAAAGGAGCGTTTATGAATGGGTGTTGCTGGTGGGACACACAGATCGACGTGTGCATTGCGCATTAATAACTAATTGTAAAGCAAGCCACGGTAAAACAGCTTATGGCTACGCTTGAAAGCAAGCAATGTAAGCAAACGCCTGCGGAATAAGCCGTTCAGTGGGTAGTTATGCAGTTTGCTTATTATTCCCTCAAACTCCCCGAGAACGCCACGACTTGTGGCGCTATGGAGGACAGCGGGAGCAGAATCCGGGGCTGAAGCTCTGCGTGGGGAGAACGCGGGCGCGCCGAGAGCGAGCCATCTGGATAATACAGCTGTTTACCGCTCCGGGCTCGAGCTTCGTGGCTCTGCTCACTACCGCTAAAGAATACCAATCCTCATTCAAGGAAAGAACGACCACCAGACACATTTATGTCTATTCACAAAACATTCATTCACACATCTCTCTATCGTCCTCCATAAAAACGCATTTGAATCGACTAGATGCTTTCTTTTTCACAATACAGCGCGTTTTGTAACGCGAGTTTATTTGAATGTTGAATGTCGGACGGATGGTCGCGTGCGCGAGGGCTTTCTGAACGCTCCGTCGCCTTTCAGACCGTTAATGTAAATCCACGGAGGCGGGGGGGAGGGGGTGTATGGTGAATAATATCCTACTGCCTCTTTTCTTACCTATTTTTATTTTGACGCTTTGGAAAACCCGCAGCCCTTCCTCTTCGACCGCCATACTCGCGGTACCGCTTTTTCCCTTTTGTCTGGTGAACGAAGATGTTGCTCCACGGTGTTCTGTGTGCGTCTGTCCCTCCAGTAGCACAGGGAGGTCTAGTCCAGCTCCAGCGCGGCACGTCTGTATGGGTACAGCTATGTCTATGAATCCCGGACAGCTCAGAGATGCATTCCCCAACCCAACCGCTGCTAAAATACACAGCAGCTCAAACCTAAGCAAAGCTGGATGGGGGAGGGGCTCCACGTTAACTCTACAGCTGATTGTCTGCCAGCGGGCGGGCGGGCGGGATTTGGGACGGTCTGGTCAGGTCGGGCGTGTTTTTCTGTCAAGAAAGCAGGAGGCCAAACCAGTTTTGTATGGGGGCATTTTGACGCAAGGATGCGCTGAGTGTGTTGAGAAAAAAATGCCGAAGTTCCCATTAACAGACCGGTTTTTCTTTGTGCGCTGCCTTGGAAATATGTTGAAACATTTATGAAATATTGTATGAAATACAATAGGTTTGACTAGATTATGTATTTTATAAATGAATGAATACAGTGCCCCGGAATGTCGGGCATATAACAAATGTACAGTCATTGTCAAACTCTCTTTACAAAAAAAATACTGGCCACAAGCAAAAACGGATTTGACCTTGAAGCTAACATTCAAAAGCATGCCTAGCCTCTATCAATATTTAATTTGACCTTTTTATTGTTCGTATGCAAAGTATACACAAGGCAAACTACAAATGAATGAATGACTGATCTTGACCTAGTATGAACTTGGGCTTAGAGCTACCTGACCACGCGTTGGCTTGGTGTCAGGTGTTGGCCGTGTTTGGTGTTGTTGTTATCCGTGTATGAAGCACGACCGAGGAGGAGCCATGCTGGGACAGGGACAGGAGTACGAAAGGAGAGTGTAATCACTTTGTCCCTAAGCTCATTGGATAGACACGACTGCAAAATACCTGTGGGATGACGTGGGGGAGGGATGTTGTGGTGGAGGGATGATGTGGTGGAAGGATGACATGGTGGAAGATTTGAAGGGAGGAGGGATGATATGTTGGAATGGTGGAGGGATGACATGGTGAAGGGATGATGTGGTGGAGGGATGATGTGGTGGAAGGATGATGTGGTAGAGGGATGATGTGGTGGAGGGATGATGTGGTTGAGGGATGACATGGTGGAGGGATGGTGTGGTAGAGGGATGATGTGGTAGATGGATGAGTGGGGGAGGGATGATGTGGTTGAGGGATGACATGGTGGAGGGATGATGTGGTGGATGGATGTGTGGGGGAGGGATGATGTGGTGGAGAGATGATGTGGTTGAGGGATGACGTGGTGGAGGGATTATGTGGGGGAGGGATGATGTGGTTGAGGGATGACATGCTGGAGGGATGGTTTGGTAGAGGGATGATGTGGTGGAGGGATGACGTGGTGGAGGGATGATGTGGTTGAGGGATGATGCATGAGCCCTGGTGTGGTCTAGCCATCTAGGCCACTGTCTCCAGTACACATATACCACTGCTGCATGGGTTCAAATCCGTTAAGCACACTCTCAGGAAAAGTGGCCGACTCCAACATTTCTGACCACGACCATTGCCAACGGCAACCTTCAGCTCCGCCCCTTTAGCTGAGGGCCCTGGATTAGCCGTGGCTCCTTCAGAACAGCGCTAGATCTAATTATATACCCTCATCCTTGTCACGTCACCCAGTTCCATACTCCACCCTGCTTCCTCTGGCTGGGAATGAGCTAATGGAATACAGGGACAACGTTTATTCCCCCAGTGACAAATTCCCCTCTTATCAATTGGGTGGTTTGAATCCTGAATACTGATTGGCTGAAAGCCGTGGCTGATACCAAGTTCATGACATGACATCACTTTTTACTGCTCAGATGGAGTAGGTAACTGGTTTATAAGAGCAACAAGGCATCTCAGAGGTTTGTGGTTTATTCCCAATATTCCACAGCTAAGCGCCCTCTCAAGGTACTCAGCGATACGTTCTACTTAAGAACAGCTTTTAGGTGGGGTATGAAAGACGTATATCACACCCTCATTGCTTACACACAGTGTACTATAATTAGAACCCTAGTATTCTACTATGGAGGGAATAGAACTCAGAACAGACTGTGAGAGCAGCCACTGGGCTTGTAAGACAGACGTTGCAGTACCATCAAGTCTGCTCATCTCAGTGGATAAACAGCTCATTCAGTATTAGTAGGCTAATAATGGCTAGGTCATGAGAACTGGTGAAATACTGGACCTGTAGAGGTAGTTAGAGAATGTATAAGAGGAATATAGTTCACTGGTAAGGGGACTTAAGTAGTTAAGCAGAGGATATACTTTTAGAGTGAGGTACAGAAGAGTTCAATTTGAGAGACCACTACAAATTGAAGCCTTTGGTTCCTCAATCAAAATATTATTTTTTGTCAAATTTTGGGGAAAAGAAAGATGATAATTTCAGAGCTGCATAAGATGATTATTGTTTATGAGTAAGAAAATTATTTGGTTTTAGTTTAAGGATATATAAGAGGAATACAGTTCATCAGTAACGGGAAGTGGATTTGGTGTGTTCGTTTTAGGATATATAAGAGGAATACATTTCATCAGTAACGGGAAGTGGAATTGGTGTGTTCGTTCATGGATATTTAAGAGGAATACAGTTCATCCGTTAGGGGACTTAAGGAGTTAGAAGATTTATGAGAGAGAAATAGCTGAACAAAGTGGCAGTAAGGAACACACTAACCAACACAGTAACCAAAATACACTTATTTTAGTTCAGAGAGCAGTAGTGACCACGCCCTGTGGTTAAACCACCTACGGGGCTGTGTGAGTGTGCGTGGCGGTGGGTGTGATTGTGTGTGTGTGCGTGGCAGTGGGTGTGATTGTGTGTGATTGTGTGTGTGTGTTGGTATTAGTGCGTTTGACCCCATTGGGAACATGAACATTTCAGCAAACAACATCACGCATTTGCATAAAAGTGTATGTTCCTCTAGATGGCTGTGCCACTATCTGTTGTGGGTAATAACAGCCTGTGATGTTTGGCGTTGGTGTGTGTGTGTGTGTGTGTGAGTGAGACAGTGGGACAGATGTTAGCTGTAAGCTGATTAAGCTGTTGTACTGTGTCAGCATGGTCGACCACAAGGCCTGGGAGCCCAGCAAACAGGGGACTATTAATAACCTGAGGACGTCTGGCCCCTCCCCCACACAGCCACATGTATGTGTGGCCCCTCCCACTATGTCCATGCGTCTCCCTTCACACTTAGACACCCCGTGTTCATGACTGTAACGATATCGGAGCTGAAGTCAGTTCGGCACTGTAATGCTCACACTGTAGGGAGAGAGAGGAGGGAATGGGAGGGAGGAATGGGAGGGAGGGAATGAATGGCAGGGAGGTGTAGGGAGGAATGGGAGCGAGGGAATGAATGGGAGGGAAGGAATGAATGGGAGGGAGGGAGGTGAAGGGAGGAATGGGAGGGAGGGAGGGAGGAAATGAGGGAATGAATGGGAGGGAGGTTGAGGGAGGAATGGATGACGAGAATGAGGCAACAACTGTAAATTGCTCTGGATTAGAGTGTTTGCTTGATGACTGAAATGTAAATGTAGATATTGACAAGATATTGTAGTGAAGAACAATCCTCCCATTATGGAAAAGATAAAACGTGAAGTCTGCCAGAGACACTGAGTGTTTCTATTTGATCTATTAATAATAAAACTATGAACAAATTGGGAAATGAAAGCCAGAGACTTCCACATTCATCTGTGAATTACACATCTGACTGAAGTTATATGTTATATGTTGAAATAAAATGATGTTGTCTGTCACCACCTCTCTTCCACTGTAGATGGACAGTAAAGCAGTGGACTCTGGGAAAGTACTTTGTGGTGCCTTTCTTCCTCTCCCACCAACCCCTTACGAAGAGCATTCTCTCCTTTCCCTCCTTTGGAAAACACACACCCCAAGAAAAGACCTGTTTTTAAGAATGAGACGAGAGAGGAAGGAGCCATAAGTGTAAGGCATCTGTAGACAGGAGGCTGCAGAACGAAACTGATAGTCATGATAGCTGTTAAATCCTTCTCTCTTAGTTTTAGGTCATTCATCTATGCTGATTCAACATTTCATTCTCACTTCAGTTTTTAAATCACTGCAAAGAAAGGAGAATAGGCAGCTCAGAGGAAACCCCATTGATAAATCTACAGACAAAACACAGATAACACACAGACAATACACAGATAACAATAACAGACAGATAATACACAGACTATTCACAGATAACAGACAGACAATACACAGGTAATAGGTAGACAATACACAGATAATACGTGGACAACACACAGATAATACACTGACAATACAGAGATAATGCACAAATAAAACAGAGATAATACAAAGCCAATAAACAGATAATACACAGACCAAGTCCTAACCACAGATCGAGCTTCAACAGGAACAGTAAAAACCAGCACATAGCAATGTCAAAGGTGTGCTGTCAACCATGCCCAAGGTCCGGAGGCTGTAATCTGACGGGTTTACGAGCTGGAAACAATGCATTGGAGTCCTGCAGGAAGCTGTTGTCCCCGTATGGGAGTCAACAGGTTCACTGTGCAAGGAGGTGATTTCAAGGTAAAACGAAAGCTTGTCATGACAATACTCGTTAATCTTGCTGTTTAAACTGAAGTGGTCCCGTATCGCCACCTAGTGCCGGTATGAGAAGTCTCTGAATACGCGCCCAGTCCCAGGCTGCTCCCATAACGTTAACAAACCCACAGAAATGATGTATGTAAAAGTATGTTAACCTAATAGAACACTGAGGGATTTATGTCTGGGGTTTGTAGTGGCTGAAATAGAACAGAACGGTACTGTAGGTTCATGAAAACCTCAGAGGGAAATGATGTCAAAATTGTTTGGTCATGTTACCCCATCCCGGTTAATCAGTCCTAAGCAGGTTGTGATCTTCAGAGTGGGAAATACAAATTGAAATGTTCCCGAGTCATACCTTCATCTTTTATCTCACGTAATTTAAACCGGTAAATCATGATATGGAAAAAACTGTCAGAAGGACAGCCATCTCTGTAGAACTCCAACAATCCGGCAATTCAGAGTAGCTTCACGGAAGACACTGAGACATATGACATGAGTAAAAGGCACATGGATTTGTCACCTGGAGTCGAACAGCACCTAAAAGACAGAACCAGAAAAATGATCCTCTGTTCTGAAATTCAACTGCTGTCAACCGTCACTGCCGTGTATCAAAACTGGAATCACTTTCAATCTAACATTTTATTAGTGTTTCGGACATTTAGATTCATTAATATTATGATATACTATACGGTTTGGAATTCATATTCAAATATGTGCCTGTCAACACTCGTATGAATGTTTATTGGTCAATAGCAGGCATTATTTTTAACGTACTGGCCTGTTATATACAAATTTTTAAGATCTTTCTATACACACATGACATTACGTGAAGATCTGTACAGTAGTACAAGTCGCGTCTTAAGCGTTTACACACAACAAATGCAGAAAAGATCATGGGTCCTTATGTCAAATATGTTAATTGTATGGAGATTTACCTAATTACTATTTTTCACGACTTTATGTTATGGCACACAACGTCCCATTGTGTTCTTTCGAAAGATACGCTTTATCTCCCGATCCTAAGTGTGCGCATGTTTTTATTATAATGCGATGTCTGATTTGTATGCATACTGATATAGACGCCAAGAGTGATGTTACACGAAGATCGGTCATTTAGTACCTTAGGAGTAGCGTTTGAAGCTTTCATTGCTGAACCCCTAAGCAGTAAACAGCAGACCTACGGACCGCTTTGAAGTTCTGTAAACGGTGTCCTGTTCCTTTAAAAACTCATTCACCCACTCTTCGCTGTATGGCGGCGGTCTTCCTCATTCCTCTGCTATTGATTTCATTGTAACTCTTAACGGATCATGGATGTTCATTGTACCGAGGAACTGTTCCCCTTTCACGGACTACTCCCCAAAAAAGAGACCGGAGCAGCGTCTTATCTCACAAGGTTTCCTGATCACGATGGACGGGGTATTCTTATCGCTATCCTTGACACCGGCGTGGACCCGGGGGCCCCGGGCATGCAGGTAAATCTAGCCCGGTGCTAGCACCGAACAATAGGCCGCATTCATGGAGTTGTATAGCAATGCTAACGTCCAACTAATTTTACTGGGCTAGTCTGTCTCGGCAATCTATCAAACTGAACTTGGTTACCTCATGAGGATTCTCGGGATCAAATATCTAGTCAACTGCTTTTGAACCTGACATTCGCCGGGTCAGCGGGCACGCCAAACTTAGCTTAGCATAATTGGCTTGTATGAGTCAGCTGTGTGTCTGTGATTGAAAAGCTACCCGGCTAAATAAGATCAGATAGTCAATCATCAGAAAAGATTGTCCGACTTATAGAAGGCTTTCTAGTTACTCAATAAAATACGCTCGATTTAACAGAACACATCGTCACTAGCCAATGCTATTTCTTCCCCCTAACATCCTCAGGCTGATATTATTGTTGACATTTGTAAATGTGTTTCGGTTACTACCGTAATGAGTTGGTGTGAGTGACTGTCTCTTGATGGATAGTTGAACCTTCAGTGAAGAAAGATGTCAGCCTGGTTACTCTGGTACTGCTACCTACGTCCCTGGTGATTTTGTATGTCGCATGTCCACAAGTGTAAATGGTGTAAATGGCTTTGTGTTGGTGTCTTCATCTCCGTCCATGTCCCTAAGACCACGACGGAGGGTAAACCAAAAATAATTGACATCATTGATACGACGGGCAGCGGAGATGTCAACATGATGACGGTGACGGAGCCTAAGGACGGCACAATCACCGGGCTTTCTGGGAGAACCCTCAAGGTATGACTGGTTTCATTTAAACTTATCATGTCTGCCAACTCTCCTACTGTCCCTCTCCGGAACATCTCTGCCTGTCTCTCCTTAGATTCCTCCTACTTGGGTTAATCCATCAGGAAAGTACCACATTGGAATCAAAAACGGATATGAATTCTTCCCTAAACCCCTCAAAGAGAGAATACAGGTACGGACTGTTGTCTGGTTGTTGTAGAGAAATCTGTATGTGGATGTCAGAGGAGGTGTTGGTTAACATGCAATTGACTGTGTGATCCAACAGAAGGAGCGTAAGGAGAAGTTGTGGGACCCTGCACACAGGGCGGCTCTTGCCGAGGCCAGTCGTCGGCTGGAAGACTTTGATGTTGCTCATCCATCACCCTCTCAGGTTAGACGGCGTGGAATGTCTTTCCTGCTATTCGGTCATCGATGGGGTTCACAGGGCAGCAACATGGCACACGCCTTGTTGGGTTTCTTTGGTGGGCTGACTGGTTCCGAGTTGTTCTGTTGGAGGTCCTCTCCTACAGAACCGCCTGCTCATGTTTCAGCTCCGCTAACCGCTAGATCGTATCGTCCCTCACAAGCCGAGTGCAACAGGAATGTGTGCAGCTGGGCAGATGGCCTAGATGACCGCGTGATGTCAAGGGTTAAACTGTTTTACCACAACTATTATTTGAGATGGAGATGTAGTGGACCCATGGATGTAATACATTGTTCCTGTTTTTGTAATTGCATTTGGACCTAATTTGACCTAACCCTCTCATTTAAACAACAGATGTATGTGTTTGAGGGTGTGTCTCATTTGACTACATTATTCTCATGATTCGTCCATGTGTGTTGCCAGGCTGAGAAGCTACAGAAGGAGGAGCTTCAGTGTCAGTGTGAGCTGCTGGCCTCTCTGGAGAAGAAGTATTCAGACCCAGGTCCTGTCTACGACTGTCTGCTCTGGAACGACGGGAACACATGGAGGTATCTACCAGGGATGGGGGATTGTTTATCTAGCCCTTATGCTACAATTATGTTAGCTGTTTATACCAGAGTTTCTCAAACCCTTGGAGAACCCAGGCCTCTGACCGTTTGGATGTGGCCTCTCCCGTTCCTCCCTGCAGGGCTGTGGTGGACACGTCGGAGGGAGGAGATCTGTGTAGCTGCAAGGTGCTGACCTCCTACAGGGAGGACCAGGAGTTCGCCACCCTGGGGGATGCCGAGATGCTCAACTACTCTGTCAACATCTACGACGACGGGAACACGCTCTGCATCGTCACCAGTGGAGGTCAGGGGTCGCGCCGGGTGGCTTTGTGTCGGTTCCCTAACCCGAGGGCTGACATATTAAGCCAGCGATTCAGAGGAAACGGCGCCATCTTCTCACGCGTGTCTGTTTCAGGGGCCCACGGGACCCACGTGGCGAGCATCGCAGCGGGGCACTTCCCGGGTGAGCCGGAGCGTAATGGCATCGCCCCTGGCGCCCAGGTCCTGGCACTGAAGATCGGTGACACGCGCCTCAGCACCATGGAGACGGGAACCGGGCTGATCCGTGCGGTAGGCCCACCGCGTTGAATACAAACCCAGTTCAGAGAGAATTCTGGTTACCAAAGGGAGTTCACTGATCAATCATGTTATTCTCTCTCCATCTCCCTGTCTTTCTGTCTTTCACCGTCTGTCTGTCCAATTGTCTTTCTGTAGATGATTGAGGTGATCAACTATAAGTGTGACTTGGTTAACTACAGTTACGGTGAAGCCACCCACTGGCCCAATTCAGGGTGAGAAAGATGAAACTGTCTGTCTCTCTGTCTGTGTGTGTCTGTCTGCCTGTGTGTAACCAGGTCTGTGTGTGTGTGTGCGTGTGACACTCTTCCTGCTCTGTCCTCAGGAGGATATGTGAGGTGATCACTGAGGCTGTTCAGAAACACAATGTGTTGTTTGTGTCCAGTGCGGGAAACAATGGGCCCTGCCTGTCCACTGTGGGCTGTCCTGGAGGCACGACCAGTGGGGTCATAGGTACACACACACACACACACACACACGCTGACGCAGAATGTTTCATATACCCTACCTTTAACCTCAACAACCTAACTTTTGTGCCTAAACTTAACCTTGAGCCACTAATCTCTTCCTCTAACGGGGACCCAAAACCAGTGATCAAGTTCCCGTGTCTTAGTGGAGACTTCAGGATCCCAAGTGTAGAAATGGACGTTGATCACACAGACACTCTTTGACTTAAAGTATTTTACTTTCCCACCCTCACACTTCCCCCTCCCCTCTCACACCCATCCCCCTCTCATTCTGTCTCCCCCTCTCATTCTGTCTCCCCCTCTCATTCTGTCTCCCCCTCTCATTCTGTACAGGCGTCGGAGCTTACGTAACCCCAGATATGATGGTAGCAGAATACTCCCTGAGGGAGAAACTTCCTCCTAACCAGTACACCTGGTCCTCCAGGGGCCCCACCACGGACGGGGCCCTGGGGGTCAGCATCAGTGCCCCTGGTGGGGCCATTGCCTCCGTCCCCAACTGGACCCTCCGAGGGACCCAGCTCATGAACGGGACCTCCATGTCCTCCCCTAATGCGTGTGGCGGGATCGCGCTGGTGCTCTCAGGTGAGGGGGGTGGTGCACGGGAGGTCTGAGAGTGTGTTGGGTGTTTACTATGCAGTTCTGAAAGTGTGTGTGTGTGTGTGTGGCAGGTCTGAAGCAGCTTGGGATCCGTCCATCCGCAGCTGCGGTGAGGAGAGCTCTGGAGAACACAGCTCTGAGAGTAGACGACATCGAGCTGTTCGCCCAGGGATACGGAATTATGCAGGTCTGACCAAAGAAACTGCTGGGAAAACATTTCCATATGGCTCTGCTGAATTTAAAAGATCTCAATGTCTCCCTGAAGTCAAGATCCCAATTATGTTAAAGAAGTGTATCAGTCATTTATCTGTTTTTTTCCCCTCTTTGTCATTGCCAGGTGGATCGAGCCGTGGACTACATTACCCAGCATGCCCATCTTCCCACTGCTAACCTGGGATTTTCTGTGACTGTAGGAGCCCAGCGAGGCATCTACCTCCGAGACCCAACCCAGGTTCAGACCCCTTCTGACCACGGGGTTGGCATTGAGCCCATATTCCCCGAAAACACTGGTAAGTGTACATGCATGCATGCATACACACACACACACACTGTACAGACACACATGATTGGGGATCTCACATGTGGTGTGATCGTCCTGTCTCCTGATTGGTCCCTCCCTGATCCACAGAGAACACTGAGCGCATCTCGCTGCAACTCCACCTGGCCTTGACATGCTCCGCCCCCTGGGTGCAGTGCCCCTCCCACCTGGAGCTCATGAATCAGTGTCGTCATGTCAACATCCGAGTCGACCCCTTGGGCCTCCGAGAGGGAGTACATTATACCGAGGTGAGGAAGGGGAGATGGAGGGGAAGGATGAAAGGTGTGGATGATGGAGGGGAAGGATGAAAGGTGTGGATGATGGAGGGGAAGGATGAAAGGTGTGGATGATGGAGGGGAGGAATGAAAGGTGTGGATGATGGAGAGATACTAGTGTGGAGATTTTGTGATTTTTCTCAGTCTTACCCAGGTGTTGTGTCGGGTGTGTGTGTGTGTGTGTGTGTGTGTGTGTGTATATTAGGTGTGTGGCTACGACACTGCAGCACCAACCTGTGGCCAACTGTTTAGAATCCCCATAACGGTTATTATTCCTACCAAGTAAGTACAGACTCTTCTACATATACTGTACTCTTACTCTTAATTTCTGAATGCTGATTGGCTGGAGTATATTCAAGGAACTTGATCTTTGTCTCCCACTGCAGAGTTCCAGAGGGTCGCAGTCAGGAGGTGTCGTTCACAGATGTCCACTTCAGACCGGGCCAGATCAGACGCCACTTCATCACAATACCTCAGGGGGCTTCCTGGGCAGGTGTGTGTGCTTGTGTGAGGGTTAAGTATGTGTTTAACCAATGGGAGGTCTGGATAAATTATTTGGCTTTAATAAATAAATATTTAAGGCTTGGGCTAGGTTTAGGGTTTGAGTTAGGGTTAGGGTTTGGGCTAGGTTTAGGGTTTGGGTTAGGGTTTGGGCTAGGTTTAGGGTTTGGGTTTGGCACCTGGTGGTAATAAAGACAAATCAACTAAAATGTCTCTCTTCCTCTCCCTTCCTCCATGTGGCCTGGCAGAGATCACTCTGTCTTCTCAGAGTAGTGATGTGTCTTCTAAGTTCGTCCTCCATGCGGTCCACCTGGTCAAACAGAGGGCGTACAGAGCCAATGAGTTCTACAAGTTCTCCTCTCTCCTGGAGAAGGGCTCTCTGACCGAGGCATTTCCTGTCCTGGTACTGACTTGATCCGTCAATCAACTCGGAGGTCAATCGATCCCATCTATCAATCCGTCAGAGTGAACGTGTGTGTGTGTGTGTGTGTGTGTGTGTCATCTCCAGGCAGGTCGGACGCTGGAGTTGTGTATAGCCAGATGGTGGGCCAGCCTTGGGGACGTCAACGTCAACTACAACATCTCCTTCCATGGCCTGACCACCTCCCCTTTGCCCTTGCACATCGTGAGTTCCCTCTCACTGGAACCGTGGGCTTTTACAGGACACCAACGGCTGTAGCAATTTGATGTGAACTTAACAAAAATGTAGACCCTTTGGTGCTTCTCTCCCAGCGTGGGTCAAGTTTGACTCGTTTCTGACCTGTGATGTCTTTCTCCCAGCATGCATCAGAAGGTGTGACTAGTTTTGAGGTTTCGTCTCCTCTGAGATACGAGGATGTTTCTCCCAGCATCACCCTAAAGAACTGGGTCCAGCCTCTCAGGTACGCAGTTAAACTGTACATGAAGTAGAGGTACCTGAATCCTTGTTATAACTCTGAAGTGTAGCTCACAGTCATGTGAAAAGTAATCATACCAATCCCTTAGGTACTGTACTATATATTCATCTGTACCAATACCTTAGGTACTGTACTATATATTCATCTGTACCAATACCTTAGGTACTGTACTATATATTCATCTGTACCAATACCTTAAGTACTGTACTATATATTCATCTGTACCAATACCTTAGGTACTGTACTATATATTCATCTGTACCAATACCTTAGGTACTGTACTATATATTCATCTGTACCAATACCTTAGGTACTGTACTATATATTCATCTGTACCAATACCTTAGGTACTGTACTATATATTCATCTGTACCAATCCCTTAGGTACAGTGCTATATATTCATCTGTACCCACTGTTCTAAACCCTGATTTTCTATCCTACAGACCCCTCAGTTGTAAGACTAAGGCCCTGGGTCAAAGAGATGTGTTACCTAACAACAGACAGCTCTACGAGATTGTCCTCACATACAACTTCCACCAGGTTAGTTGTGTGTGTTGTGTGTCCTGTGTTGTGTAGTGTATATTGTAATGTTTGTCTATCCGTTCTCTCTTTCCTAGCCTAAGTCAGGCGAGGTGACCCCAAGCTGCCCGTTGTTGTGTGAGCTCCTGTACGAATCAGAATACGACTCTCAGCTCTGGATGCT
Source organism: Novumbra hubbsi (assembly GCA_016801125.1). NCBI lineage: Eukaryota > Metazoa > Chordata > Actinopteri > Esociformes > Umbridae > Novumbra > Novumbra hubbsi. The sequence continues at coordinate 23,627 of JACXGK010007879.1, forward strand.
GTTTGACCAGAACAAGAGGATCCTGGGCTCTGGTGATGCCTATCCACACCAGGTAGTAAACATGTAATAAACCCAACCATACCACACCAACAACACAAATATAGAAACCATACCACACCCACAACACAAATATAAAACACCCCGTGTCCTCCGTCAGTACTCTATTATTCTGACTATCTCCACCCGTGTCCTCCGTCAGTACTCTATTCTTCTGACTATCTCCACCCGTGTCCTCCGTCAGTACTCTATTCTTCTGACTATCTCCACCCGTGTCCTCCGTCAGTACTCTATTCTTCTGACTATCTCCACCCGTGTCCTCCGTCAGTACTCTATTATTCTGACTATCTCCACCCGTGTCCTCCGTCA
>JACXGK010007880.1:0-24010 GCA_016801125.1 Novumbra hubbsi
CCCCACCCCCCAGTCTATCCTCAACCCCACCCCACCGATCTCAACACTACCCCACCCTCCAGCCTATCCTCAACCCACACCCGACACCATCCCCCAGTCAGTCCTCAACCCCCCCACCACCACCCTACTCCCCGCTGAACAAGGCCTTTTTAATGTTCAACCGGCATAAACTGTCATAATGGTCGACATCTGTCCCACCGTCGCCAGGCTTTGAGACGCCCTTCACTGTCTCCCTCACTGGCACATCAGGATCCGGGGAAAGAAGGGAAGCTCAATTAAGAGGGAACAAAATGAACGCAATGCAAGTAATGTTTACTCTTCGGAAACCACTTTAATGTTAAACACATCTCATTACACATTGATGAGCCCCATGAACACACTTGTGGCTCTGACTATATGCAGCAGCTTATGACTCACACACTCTCTGTCTCTGTGTGTGAAATAGTACATTTTGCTAAAGAAAGCGATTAAGTCCACCGGAATATACTACCCATAAATCCTGTACACCCCCATACATGTGCAGTGTGTTTTGTTTTGACAGGAGACGGTAGATAGACGAAATTAGTCAATCACTAGTTTGTCAGGCTGACGTAATACATTGTTATGGTTCACTAGTATGTAACAACTTTGTAGCTCTTCACTGTGGGTCTCCCGCTCCAGAGGACCTCTGTTGTAGCTCTCTGAAGACGGGCCAATCCAAAGGCTTCTCCTGGAGCCAGTGAGAACACTATAGGCCTTTGTGCTCCCTGGCATGGTTACGCTTTGACCGGAACCACTATCTTAACCTGACACCTCTACTACACCCCAGTCATTTCTAGTTCATGGTCAAACCTACATCAACATTCCTACGCCCCATTATCTGATTAAGACTAATAATGTATCACTGTTAGGTATTTTGTTTATTCATTTAACTGACAACCCTCCCTCTCGTGTTCCCCATCGTTTTTTAATCTGTAGAAGACATTTGTGAAAGAAAGGCTTTTTAATATTGAGTGGGTTACTGGCTGCTTTCTACTCTTTGTGTACAAAGAATAAAATTTGTATTTGTTATAAACAACGACTTCTTGTTTTGTGTGTATGTCAAGGAACAAGCCAGAATTTAATTATGCTACTTATCACAGAATATTACAGTATCAATGCCTGTGATTCATAACCTCGACATGATATGTTATGATCATATAGTATCAATGCCTGTGTGAGTTTTACTTCTTTTTCCTGTGTCTACGCTTGAATCTGGACCTGGTCTTGGTGGAATCATCCATATTTCCAGTTGAAACTGCAGGTCTGACATTTCTCTCCCCCTCCAATGGACACATGTCTGAACGCTCTGCTTGAATTTTACTCCCTTTGTGTGTTTTTCTGTTGTTTGTGCCTTTATTGGATCCGGGCTCTGGCATGTCTAACCTCAATCTCTCCTCCGTTGCCCCTGAGACCTGTGGGTTAATGGCATCAGCACTAGCTAATGGACTCTTATTGGTCGATTTGGATTGGACAGTGCCACTTCCTGTACGGTTGTTGTGGTTTCCTCTGATTTCATTGGTTCCTTCCTGTGTGGTCGTTGATTGATGTTTGTCCTTTTCTGACATTTCATCGTCCCCTGATCTCTCTCTGTTGTATCTGCCTGTAGTATCTGTCATGGTCAGTTCACAGTGGCTGTCTTTATCTCTGGCTGCGTCTTCTGTTCTTGCCTGTCCATCTCGCTCTACCTCCACATCCTCTCTATGCTTCCTACCAGCTTCCACACTGCTTCCTCCTTCCACACTGCGTCCTCTTTTCACACTGCTTCCTCCTTCCACATTGCTTTCTGCTTCCACACTGCTTCCTCCTTCCACACTGCTTCCTCCTTCCACACTGCATCCTCCTTTCACACTGGCTGCTTTCTCTGTGGTCTTTGCACTTCCCTCTACTTGTTCCCTCTCTTCTCTCACCCCATCACTACATCCGTCTTCTAAAGTGATGCTTGTTTCCTCCATATTCTTAACACTTCCCTTTGCTCCTCTTTCATCCTCATTCGTAACACTTCCCTTTGCTCCTCTTTCATCCTCATTCTTACCACTTCCCTTTGCTCCTCTTTTATCCTCATTCTTAACACTTCCCTTTGCTCCTATTTCATCCTCATTCTTAACACTTCTCTTTGCTCCTGCTTTCCCTATTTTGGCTTGGGATTTCCACTTTTCCTCCGTAACTTCCCAGTAATTCTTCTTGTCCTTGACGTTTTTGGTCCGGAGGTTCTCGCCCAGCTTCTTCATCTCCTGCATGACGACCGGCTTGAACCTGGGCTCCAGGTGCTCCACCTTTCGGAAGTCCTTCCTGGCCTGCTCCTCGTTACACAAAGCTGAGTGCGCCCTGGCCCGCTGGTACACAGCCTTGAGGTTATCTACAAGGGGGGTGATATACACAGATCACATAGAAGGAGGGACATTGTGAGAACAGAAAATACAGAAAAAAAGGATGAGAGATATATTTGATAAAACATGCAGTGTAGAGAAGAAGAGGAAGAACTCGATGAGGAAGAACTCGATGAAGAAGAGGGAAGAAGAATTCAATGAGGAAGGAACAATACAATTAAGAAGAGGGAGGAAGAACTTGATGAAGAAGAGAAGAAGAACTTAATGAGGAAGAGGCAGGAAGAACTCGATGAGGAACAGAAAGGAAGAACTCGATGAGGGAGAGGGAGGAAATATACGATAAGGAGGAGAGAGAGAATATGATGAGGAAGATAGAGAGGAAGAACTCGATGAGGAACAACAAGATGGAAGAGAGAGGGCAAAAAACAGAGGTGAGAGAAAAAAAGGGGTGAAATTGTTGTTTTGTAAACCAACTTTAAATCCACTCAGTGATAAATATTTCTGGTACAAAGAAAATATTGCAAGGATGTAGGATGCAAGGGAATTCAGCTAACCCTAACCCTTACCCTAAGGGGGAGAGAGACTGAAGAACACGTTCTGTTCAAGGCCATACATTGGTGTTAAGGCATTCAGCACCAGATAGACTTCATTACCAGGGTTTATCTTTCCTTTAACAAAACCGCCTGGACGGGGGTGAGGCATGGAGTGAGAGACAGGGTGGGGGGGTGAGGCATGGAGAGAGACAGGGTGAGGGGGTGAGGCATGGAGAGAGAGACAGAATGAGGGGGTGAGGCATGGAGAGAGAGACAGGATGAAGGGGTAAGGCATGGAGAGAGATACAGAATGAGGGGGTGAGGCATGGAGAGAGAGACAGGAGGAAGGGGTAAGGCATGGAGAGAGATACAGAATGAGGGGGTGAGGCATGGAGAGAGAGACAGAATGAGGGGGTGAGGCATGGAGAGAGAGACAGGATGAAGGGGTAAGGCATGGAGAGAGAGATACAGGAGGAGGGGGTGAGGCATGGAGAGAGAGACAGGATGAGGGGGTGAGGCATGGAGAGAGAGATACAGAATGAGGGCGTGAGGCATGGAGAGAGACAGGATGAGGGGGTGAGGCATGGAGAGAGAGATAGGATGAGGGGGTGAGGCATGGAGAGAGCTGGCATTGTTCTGGCTTTGTACAAGACAGTTTACCCTAATCCCTTTAAACGTCACTTTGGAAAAACGTTTAAAAGGACAGGAAATTCTGGAGTGGAGAGAGATAAATAAAGGTGTGTGTGTGAGTGAGAGAGAGAGAGAGAGAGAGAGAGGGAAAGTACCTGCGTCTTTCTTAAGCAGCTTGGTGTTGAGATCCACCACTTGTTGGTAATCCCTGAGCTCCAAGAGACACTGACTGAGATTGAGAGTGATCGGCACCCGCACCTTCTCCAGGGAGTCCCAGTCCTCAGTCCGACCTGAGTAGCCCACCTCCTGCAGGGAGGGATGAGGAGGGAGAAGGCAAAGCAAAGGGAAGTTACAGGGATTGGAGAAAGATGGAGGGATGGGGGATAGAGAGGGGGAGTAACAGAAGAGCGGAGCAGGAAGAAAGAGGGATGTATAGTACATTGAGGAAGGTTTGGGGGAGGGGGCAGACGGAGTTAGAGATGCTTCAATGAGCACTGTCATAATAAAATCTCCAAGGGTCCATCTCTGGTATTTTTAGCTCTCCGGCTCGGCTCCTGCCCTGTTAGTGTACCTACAAGCATATAGCGTTTCTCTTCAGCCGACTGGCAACAATGGAACATGATTAGAGCTTGTGCAACGGCACACGCCATGTCTCTTACATAACACGTTTCATAAAGGAGTATCCGAAGGGCAGAGATCCCGAACAACACTTAAGAAGAAGGTCAGCATTCCGAAGACGGAAGCTGTAGGTTCCAAGATTACCCTACACATTTCATATATCGGCCTTCTCTGCATCAACAGAAAAAGACGCAACCCACGTCTTGTGTCAGTATATTATCTTAAAGAGATGCCTACGAAAAATAGGAACAATTATCCATTGAGGATCCGTCAGTCTAATGGGCAGTCCAATACGAATTAACTTGTCTGTTATTCTGGAGGATAAAAGTCCTTAAATTACATCACTTTAGGGTCCCTGAATAGATTATGCGTGATGCTACTCTTACAAGAACATCCTAATTCACAACAGTTGCTCTCTCATCACTAACGTTTGTAAACATCTTGTGCCGATGAGATGAGTAACGTTTCTTCTAGAATTCAAAGGAGGAATACATTTGGCCCTGTTCATCTTGCCTCTCTTTTGGGTTTTAATTGATTCAAATGTTTCTTACCTTCCTTCCTTATTTATTTATTTTTTTCTCCTGGGACAAGGCACGCCTCTTCTCCTTTGGACCAGTACCTCTCTACAATGAGACACTCCCCAAAACTACATCCATACCAAGATGCGCGACAATAATTTTACTGTGCGCTGAACGAATACTCAAATGAACGAACATACGTCTGAATTGATACACCTAGGTAAGAGCACATTACTGAATTAAATTACCAAATAAATATACACAGCAGTCTGGGACATCTGTGAACATTAAAAAAATATTTTGGGTAAGATGTTGTTTATATGCGCATAATCTGTAAGTAGAATCAATTTTACCTCAGTCAGCAATGTCATTCGGAGTTTGAAAGAGAGTGGTTGTGATGACATAGGGAACATTTCAGCATGAACATGATGAAGTACAACATTTCTTTGGACCCATTTTGTCTCGCATTACTTTTTCAACACGTGGCCAAAAATCCTGGAATCCATGTTTAATGGCTACTCACCTTCTGAATGAAGTCAACAAACTCCAGAGCCTCCTTGAACTTGCCGGTGGCTTCGCTGTATTTCTGCTCGGTCAGCAGGAAGTTACCTTCCTTCTGCAGAAACATAATGTGTCGCAACTTCTGCTGCCAGTCCATCCCCTCTGCAGGATGCACAAACCTAGTGTTCTGACTGGTCGACGGCTGGAATTCTGTACTGCTATTTGCCTTCTCATTGGCTGTTTCATTATTCACTGCAGCTTGATTGGCTGATCTTTCCTTCACTCTAGCTCTATCTTTCACTGTGGCCATGATGGATGTTTCCCCCTTTGTTACAACCTTGTTCCACGCTTTCTCATTTTCCGCCGTTGTTTCTCTGCTCTCATCCTTCACTTCTTCCTCTTTATTTTCCATCTTTCCTTTTTCATTCTCCTCTTTTTTTCCCTTGCCCTCCATCAGTTCTTTCTCTCCCATCTCCTCTTCAACTTCGTTTTCCTTCTTCTCAACCTCCTCTTTCTTCCCCACTTGTTCCAGGCAGTTCCAGTACTTCTGTTTCTCCTCCCAGTGTTTCTCCCTCACTCTGTCAGTGAGGAGCCTCAGCTCCTTGTGTATGAGAGAACCCAGGGTGGGGTCCAGGTTGGCCACCATGTTAAAGTCTCTCTTGGCCTCCTTCTCGTTCCACACTGCTACATGAGCCTTGGCCCTCTTGTAGTACGCCTTGACACAGTCTGTAGGAGAGAACAGGGAGGAGAGAGGGGACCAGGGAGGAGAGAGATGACCAGGGAGGAGACAGGACCAGGGAGGAGAGAGAGGATCAGGGAGGAGACAGTACCAGGGAGGAAACAGGATCAGGGAGGAGAGAGAGGATCAGGGAGGAGACAGTACCAGGGAGGAGACAGGACCAGGGAGGGAGAGAGGATCAGGGAGGAGACAGTACCAGGGAGGAGAGAGTACCAGGGAAGAGAGAGAGGACCAGGGAGGAGACAGGACCAGGGAGGAGACAGGACCAGGGAGGAGACAGGACCAGGGAGGAGACAGGAGGAGAGAGGGTTGTAAAGTGGGAGGGAGGTTACTTAGGTAGAACATGGAAATGGTAATTAACATTCACTGCAGTGTTTGAATGTTAGAGTGTGGCTTATTAGAATGGACATGCTACAACAACCGACACACATCAACCGACACACATTAACCAACACACATCAACCGACACACATCAACCGACACACATCAACCGACACACATCAACCGACACACATCAACTGACACACATCAACCGACACACATCAACCGACACACATCAGCTGAGAGAGCAACTTGTACTCATCTGGGGGCTTTAATATGATGCATTTCCAATGACTACATTTCTTATCAGGGCAGAACATGTCAGTGAGAGGAGATCCAAACAGAGTTTAATGGTGTGTGTGTGTGTGCGGGGGGGGGGGGGGTATACCGACAGGATGGAGAGTGTGTCACGTGTGAGAGAGAGAGTATGTGTGTTTGTGTGTGTGTGGCATCTCTTGAAGCGTGTGAGAGAGGAGATCAATAAAGGGAGATAAATCCTCACTCAGACCCTGTTCTCAGAACAGACACCTAATAACACGCTCTCCATGAGGAGATCGCCAGCTCATCTCCCCTGAGGAGGTGAGGCTGACTGGGACAGGTCACCAGTTCTTCTCCCCATTGATGGCTCTCCTCTTGTTTTCACCTCGTCCCACTCCCCTCTAAATCTGTAATTCTGACAACATAGATTCCTTCGTAGCCAGTGGCAATAACAAAGCCCTCATTGACTGAGTCCTTCTCAGAAATAAGATGTTCCCCAGATCGAGGGATGGAGCGATGGAAGGATGGAGGGATGGAGGGAGGAAGGGATGGAGGGAGTGATGGAGGGAGAGAGTGATGGAGGGAGGGAGTGATGGAGGGTACGGGAGGGATGGAGGGAACGGGAGTGATGGAGGGAGGGCGGGATGGAGGAAGGGAGGGAGATAGTGATGGAGGGAGGGATGTAGGGAACAGGAGGGGCCTCTAAGGAGAGGAGGATGGCAGATTAGAACTGAAAGAGACAACAAGGCAACTATGACATGAGGAGGCTAGGGAGAGACAGAAGGGGACAGGGAGAGGGAAGGAGGAGGAGCGCTCATAGTCACAAGGTAACTATGACATAAGGAGGCTAGGGAGAGACAGGAGGGGACAGGGAGAAGGAAGGAGGAGGAGCGTTCATAGTCATAAGGTAACGATGACATGAGGAGGCTAGGGAGAGACAGAACGGGACAGGGAGAGAGAAGGAGGAGTAGCGCTTATAGTCACAAGGTAACTGCAGGAGGTCTCTCTGATGGGCCATTTCCATGAGCCTCATCAGGAGGACTGGGACTCACACAGAGTTCATACAGAATTGACTAAACCAAATTCAAGGACTTTCAAGTGCTTTTTAAGTACCATTTTCTTATTGTCAATGACACCCCCTGAACCAAGTAATATCACAGTAAAATTGTTTATAAATTTTAAACAATTCATTACAACAGCACTAAGTATAATCTCTGTAGGCCTACTTAACAAGAATCCAAAAAACAGCCTGAAAATTCACACTGGTATCGCACCTCACTTTTCTTAAATTTCTTCTACAACCCAGTTACCAAAATGTTTGGGACGCTGCGTAAAATGAAAATATTAACAAAATGCAAATGCAATGATCATTGATCCTTATATTTCATTGAAAATAGTACGAAGACAAGATATCAAATGTTGAAACTGAGAAAAGTCATTATGTTTGGAAAAATACAAGAGGTTTCAAATGTTGTGGCAGCGGCATGTTTACCTCTTCCTTTAACAATACTGCATGTATATGAAAGCGTTTGGGACCTGAGAAGACCACGTTCCCCTCTTCTTTTAACAATACTACATGTATATGAAAGCGTTTGGGACCTGAGAAGACCATGTTCACCTATTCTTTAAACAATACTGCATGTATACGAAAGCGTTTGGGACCTGAGAAGACCACGTTCCCCTCTTCTTTTAACAATACTACATGTATATGAAAGCGTTTGGGACCTGAGAAGACCAATTGTTGTAGTTTTGTAGTGTAATTTTGTCCCATTTTTGTTGAATATAGGATTGCAGCTGCTCAACAGTTTGGGGTCTCCTTTGTTGTATATTTCATTATGTGCCAAAGGTCTGAACTGCAGGCAGACCAGTTTAGCCCCCAGACTTGTTTACTACAGAGCCCTGCTGTTGTATTATGTGCAGAATATGGTTTGTCATTGTCTTGCTGAAATAAGCAAGGACTTCGGTGAAAAAGACATTGTCTGGATGGCAGCATATGTTGCTCCAAAACCAGTGTATATTGTTCAGCATTAATGATGCCTTCACAAAACTGCAAGTCACCCATACCATGTGCACTATTGCACCCCCGTACCATCACAGATGCTGGCTTTTGAACTGGGAACTGATAACAACCCGAATGGTCCCTCTCCTTTGTAGCCCAGAGGACGCAGTGTCCATGACTCCCAAAAATAATAGAAAATTCTAAGAATAATAGTATCTTTCTATGCACGCAAATCTGCTCAAATGTGCTAATACATCAACATAAAACAGTTGTTTTGTGCACAATTAAATCTGAAATGGCAGAATATATTTAGGTATAAGTGATATTGTGGATAGTTCAACTGGCAGTGTCAATATTACCAGTGGATTGGGTTGGTAACCACATGACATAGAGATCTTGGGCCTTGTTAGAAAAATAATCATATTAATTACCCATGCAAACCCACCTTCCCGATGCCAAGTAAATGTTGTGTAAATGACAGGGTATGGTTTTGGCCGGAATATTGAAATCAATTGCTGTCTTCAAAGCCTAGCTCACTAGAAATTTCAGGAAATCCCCCAGAAATTTTCCCCAATTGACCCATTAATTGCATTTTCCTTGTTTACTTCAGTTTAAAGACATTCTCTTTCAGTAAATGTCTTTTAATGTAATTTCGTAAAAGGTCCCAAACTATTTAGACAGTCACACATTTTGGATTTTAAATGATACATGGAACTTTGGATTAGTGTGGAGTCAACTGTGTGCGGAAGCAGGAATTTGCTTTCCTATCTGATGAACCATTTATAAATTACAGCCTGTTTGCATCTAGTCCCCCCATATTAGGGTACTAAAATTATTTGGACACTTCAACATTATGCACAATGAAGTAGCCATGTATATTATTATGTTCCATTTACTTTGCATGCAATGACAGCTTGAAGTCTGCGACTGACAGACATCAACAGATGCTAGTTATGTCCCCTGGTGAATCTCTGACAGGCCTAAACTTCAGCTGTCTTCAGATCCTGTATGATTCAAGACCTTTTCTCCTTGTCTTGTCTTCCAAATGTGACCGGTGTGTCGAGTTAGATTCACATCGGCTGATTGACTTGGCCAGTCAAAAACGGTAAACCATTTCAGGCCTGGAAATATTTGTAGCTATGGAAAACTATTTTGGGGTCATTATTCTGCATGATGAAGTCCAGAAAATTAGGTTAGGGATTTGTGACTGTAGCTAAGCAGATACAATCAGTCTGCTTGGGCGCACATGTCTTCTGAATGGGGGGGGTATTTACAACACGTGTTGAACATTTCTAAATGTGGGGTATTTTCAAAACGTGTTGTAACTTCTGAATGGCTGGAGTATTTACAACACGTGTTATAACTTCTGAATGGGGGGGTATTTACAATATGTGTTGTAACTTTTGAATGGGGGGGTATCCATAACACGTGTTATAACTTCTGAATGGCTGGAGTATTTAAAACACGTGTTATAGCTTCTGAATGGGGCGGTATTTACAACACATGTAACTTCTGAACGTGTTGTAAATACCAACCAAAACTGTGTCACTGTCCAGTTACTTCTTGTGTTAACTGTATACACGACACACACACACACACAAATAAACAGACAGACACACAAAAAGAGACACACACACAAACGCACACACCCATCATGTTGAGTCAAAGCAGAGGAACCCAGGGGGACCCAAGACATGGCAGCCTGCCTCTATGGACAGCGACTCTGGATGATGTCATTATTCACAGGGCATTGAGATATTGTGGATGTCAGAATAGGGACTCCTTGTGGATTAGACAGAAAAACATGGAAGGCTTCACAGTACAAATCCCGGCGTAAAGCAGAAAATGTGTGTCAACTTGTATGTCAACTGCAGTGCACCAAAATACACTTCACGGTCTGACAGACTTCAGTAACGCCTCTGAACAGACAGGCCCCCTGCGTATGCAAACGAGGGTCTATACAATGAAGAAGCTGTCTGTATAGTTTTATAACTGTAACCTGGATGCCTGAGTGTCAATGGGTGCTTGAGTTTAGATGTGTTTGAGTATGTGTGGAGGTGGAGATGTGTGTGAGTGGAGGTTGGGATGTGTGTGCGTGGAGATGTGTGTGAGTGGAGGTGGAGATGTGGGGATGTGTTTGCATAGATGTGTGTATGGATGTGTATGTGTGGATGTGGTGGTTCTGGTGGTTGTGGCCGCGGATGTGAATGCATCACCTTTGTGTTTGTTAATCAGGTCACTAGTGTGCTCCAGAACCTCATAGAACTCTTCCAGCTCCAACATGCACTGGCAGTAGTTCAACACCAGAGGAGTGATGAGCTGGTCCACAGATATATAGTCCTCATCACCTGGCATCTCCTGTACCCACAGGGGAGACAGACTGCTGGATCAATAAGAAAAGGTTAAATCAGTGTCCGACAGCTGTTTCTCCTTATCGTGGTGATACCAACTCTCCTCACAGCGTCTGGTTTATTTCATAGATGCCCTCCTTAATGTTATCCATCCTTAATGTTATTCATCCTTAATGTCATCCCTTCCCAATGTCATCCCTCCTTTATGTCATTCCTAATTAATCTCATCCCTCCTTAATGTCATCACTTCTTAATGTCATCCCTCCCCAATGGAGAAACAGCTGTTTGTTTATCAGGGTGATAAAATCTCTCATCACAGCGTCTGGTTTATTTCATAGATGCCCTTCTTAATGTCATTCCTCCTCAATGTCATACATCCTTAATGTCATACCTCCTTAATGTCATCCCTCCCCAATGCCATCTCTCCTTAATGTCATCCCTCCCCAATGTCATCTCTCCTTAATGTCATCCCTCCCCAGTGTCATCCTTCCTTAATGTCATCCCTCCCCATTGCAATCCCTCCTGAATGTCATTCCTTATTAATGTCATCCCTCCATAATGGCATCCGTCATTAATGTCATCCCTCCCAAATGTAATCCCTCCTTAATATCATTCCTCATTAATGTCATCCCTCCTTAATGTTATCCCACCCCAGTGTCATCCCTTGCCAATGTCATCCCTCCTCAATGCCACCCCTCCTTAATGTCATCCCTTGTCAATTTCATCCCTTCCCAATGTCATTCCACCTCAATGTCATCCCCCCAATGTCATCCTCGTTAATGTCATTCCTCATTAATGTCATCTCCCAAAATGTCATCCCTCCTTAATGTCATTCCTTACTAAGCTCATCCCTCCCAAATGTCATCCATCCCCAATGTCATCCCACCTCAGTGTCAGCCCTCTTCAATGCCACCCCTCAATGTCATCCCTCCCCAATGTCATTCCACCTCAATGTCATTCCTCCTCAATGTCTTACCTCCTCAAAGTCATCCCTCCTCAATGCCACCTCTACTTAATGTCATCCCTTCTCAATGTCTTCCCTCCTCAAAGTCATCCCTCCTCAATGGCATCCATTCTCAATGTCTTCCTTACCATCTCTTCATTTCCTTTGCTCTCATTTCTTTCTGTCACACCCCCCTTCTCTCTCCCATCACTCTGCTTTTCACATAATGTCATAACCTTCTCTACTGTCCTAAATCCTCTCACTTTGGACAGGACAATCCTTCTCTACTGTCCTAAATCCTCTCCCCTTCTCCACTGTCCTACATCCTCTTATCTTGGACAGGACAATCCTTCTCTACTGTCCTAAATCCTCTTATCTTGGACAGGACAATCCTTCTCTACTGTCCTAAATCCTCTCACCTTGGACAGGACAATCCGTAAAAGGACTACAGCTTCCTGGTATTTCTCGGCAGCCTCTCTGAACCTCCTCTGTCTGACCAGTGCATTGCCCTGCAGGTGGAGTGAAGGCACCTCCTTCATCTTCTCATCCTTATCCATTATCCACGAGTCCCGCTTGTATGAGAAGGGGTCGCCCACCTGGGAAAGGCCAGGCTAACAGTTATAACTAATAGAAACATTCGTCCAGCATTTATTTCAGAAAGGGACAGGGTAACAGTTAAATCCAATGGTGACATTCATTCAGCGTCTACTTCATAAATAGAAAGCAAAAAATTAACATCTGGGCCAGCATTCCTAGACTGATGACTGTGGGCCAGCGGCACTAGACTGTTGACTGTGGGCCAGCGTCACTAGACTGATGACTGTGGGCCAGCGTCACTAGACTGATGACTGTGGGCCAGCGTCACTAGACTGATGACTGTGGGCCAGCGGCACTAGACTGATGACTGTGGGCCAGCAGCACTAGACTGATGACTGTGGGCCAGCGTCACTAGACTGATGACTGTGGGCCAGCGTCACTAGACTGTTCCCTGACAGCAACCGACTTTTTGCATAAACTATCGTGTATAAGAGGCACCTCTTTGAGGCATGAGGGGATATGGTTTCCTGAAGAGTTTGTTATTTGGTGGATGTAGTGTGTGTCCTACCATTGTGTGTGGGTGTGTGTTGTCCCTCTGTGTTAACTGGTTTTATGCATATTGTGTAACATATTCAACACCTCCTCTGTCTAAGCTCACTCCAACCCACACCACAGTTTTGACACTGTAACTCTTTTTCCAACAGTCACGTGACCTCAGACTGCGTTAGTTAGTCAGAGGCCTCATCACAGTGATTATTTTAAAGAAAAAACAATGCCAAGAAGAACGAATATATCTCCACAGCTATGTTGTCAACTGATCTGTTCACTAAACCGTTTAAAATGGCAACAACAAAACAATGAGTGTGACCTGAATCAGCTCCATGATGAAGATCAGTGGCTGAGGCGTCCTCATCAGTTCATCCAGTTCCTTCCAGCCAGTGCTGTTGTAATGGAACACGTTCCCCATACCACACGTGTGCCTCTGTCCCTCCAGGGGGTCCTTCCCCTGGGCGATCAGCCTCAGCCCCTTGGATACGATTGGGTACAGGCCTGTGTGCTGAGGCAAGGCAACACATGGCACGGTGAGTGTGGGTGGTGGGGTGTTAAGCACCGTCAACGTGACTCAAATGGACTCCTAAGCATTTTTTCACCTCAACCCCGCTGATTGCTGAACTACCATGCAAAACTAACTGCAATCAATAGACCCATTTGACTTTCAAATGTTTCAAGCGAGAGAGGGAAAGAGAAATGACGCACATGAAGATTTCTGTTCTAGATTATAATAGTGTGTGTAGGAGTTGATCTGCATTAAAATGAGAACGGCAAAGCCCCCCCCCCAAGTTAACATTCATTACCAAATATTTTTAGATCCCAGACCTCCTGACTCACGCCGTTTTTCACCTGTAGAAGTTGAAGGTGTGTGCGCGAGTGTGTCTGATTAAAAGGTTGCAGGACTCACAACGGCGTCGCACCAGAATTCGGCCACCTCTCCGATCCTCATGGACGTCAGCAGTGGTTCCCAGACTTCCATCTTAAACATCTTCCCCACAAAGATCTCCACCGGCTTCTTGGCTTTACGACTGTCGTCAATCACGGTGCGCTCAAAGTTGTCCAACAGCGTCTGAAAGTGGAACACCAGCTAGGATGGAGAGTAAGAAGTGTTTAGGTGAACGCCAAATGGCAGTGTTGCCGGATGGGGATGTTCCCGGAGAAACGTGCTGTTTTTAATGACAAAAATTAAATAGTTGACTCCTCTGGCGCCTTGTAACAACGGTTAATGTAATAATACCGGTTAATATAATACATTTCCTATTTGTAATATCTTTTTTTTTATAATGTAATAACTTGCCAGTCAATGTAATAAAAATGTTAAATGATTCATATATTTTCCCCGCTAGTTATGTAATAATGCATTACATTAGCGCGGAGTAAAAACAATTTTGGTGAATAATGTAATAACTTCTATCCATCATGTCATAATTTACCAAAATCTGTCTGATCTCTGATTTCTTTCATATATAACATAATAATACATAAATTGTCAAATTCACCGAAATTAACCAGCTTTTCAAGCCACTTTGACAAAGGCTTGCATGGGTTTCTCAAGCTAATGCGGGCACTGTTTGTATCCCCCTAAAACCTAGGGCCTTTGCTGCAGCTCAGTGGCATGTGGTGCTAAGAGACCCTGGTTTTAACCTCATCTCACATATTGCTTTGTGCACAGACCAGATTGGCACATATATACACACGCAGACACACATATACATGTCTTCACACACATTCCCAAACACATTACAACACACACATTCACATGTTTTTAGAGACGTGAAGGGTTACCTGAAAATAATATAAACATTTCCAGATATTTTATATTATTTTGTAATGTCTTTACTAAATGCTTATACAGTTTAAAAGCTTAAACACTACTGAACACGTTTTCAGAAACTGTTTCTAAATGTATATAACCATTATTGTATATTAACATCTCTCTAAGAAGGCAATGTGGAAAACAATGTTGTTGCATTAGTCCTAAACGATCTCAAATGTGAATAAACAATATTTCCATACAATCGACTTTGCCTGTCCAGTCATATTAACAATTACAACTTCAAAATACAAAACTGCCTCCAGAAGATGCCATTGATCCTAAAATGTCCATAGCCTTCAGGTTAGCCAGGCCTTCATACACCCACTGTATTTTGTAAGCAGGCCAAACCAATTGTCCTACAAGCAGCTTTATAAATCCTCATTATGCTAATTGAGGACTTGGTGTCAAGGTCCCGATTTGCAGCCAACTTATTCCTTGAAAAGGCCAGAAACCCTTTTTGTTGTTCCAAGTATCAACAAATCAAGAATCAGCTGAATAATAAATGAACCAATTTCATTAGAAAGTGGTTAGTGGTCTTGTTCTGCATAGTTTTAATGATAAATTCTTGATCTGGCATTGCATTGACTTCAATATCCGATCCATCTGCCTGAACTGCTTTAGTAAAACACAGCTGGTCATTCTCAACCTCTCAAAAGGCTTGGACATGCTGGCTGGCCCGTCAAGACTTAGGTAGTGATCCACATGTCCCCCTGCAATGTGGCCAAGAATTAATGGAGGCAAGCTGTCACATAAACCGGTGGAGGGTGTGATGACAGAGGTGGCTTCAATCCCCAGAGTCGACACAACCAGGAATCGCACATCATACCTTCACAAGACTCTTTGAAGAGTCATATGGTCTCCATAGGTCCTGTGCTGTGCCATACTCTGCAGGTATGTAGTCCATGTCTCTACATTGACAATGGCGTCATATCTATTGTGTATGTGCGAGATGCCAAATCTGCAATAAACTCACTTCTAAGTAATGTTCCATGAGGGTACAAAATGCAGTTTGTGATGAAATTAGCAGGAATATGAATAAGTTATAACACGATCAGTTGAAGTTACTCAAGGTTTAGTGAAATAACCCCTGGTTAATCTAATAATGTATTGAATTTAACTGGGGAAAAAAATGCATTACCATTTCTATTACATTAACCGGCAAGTTATTACATTAACCAGTTTAATTAATAAAACAGTTATTACAAATAGGAAATGTATAACATTAACCGTTGTAACATCCCTTAATTATTTAGCAGTTTAATTGAAGTGGGCAGAGATACAGAACTCTAAAAATACACACTATGAAGTATTAATGAGTGTACAACGCAAATTATACTTTGCATCATTTCCTCCCAGTGTTGGTGAGCAGTAAACAACGCAGACTACATGCCTTTATCTTCAAAAGTAGTAGAAACTAATTTAAATCCAATTGTCAGTAGTAATTGTTATTTCATCTATGTTTAGTCATCTAGTGTAGTTAACTAAGTGAATTACAGTTGATTTTTTTGCAGCACCTAAATTGTACAATAGGCATACTTTCTTTTTCAACACCAACTTGCTGACCTCTCACTCTCAAAATACATATTTGCAGGGAAGCATTAATTAACTATATTTAACGGATGGAAGCTTCAGTTAACTGTTTACTTAAGGACGCTTTAGTTTGACTTTGCCTGCAAGACATTTTTACAGTAACTTGGTCAACAATCTATTCACCGTATTTATCCCAATACTTTTTTTTACACATTAAACCCTGCGTGTATAGCTCAGCAGTCTGACATGGTACCCAATAGTAGTCACAAGACAATATTAACCGAGCACCATGTCTCTCCTAGACGACAGACATATTCATTTTCACAAAGTCAGCTGCCTCAGTTTTTATTATGTCAATTTGCATATACTCCAGAAAGTCAAGAGGAGTGATCAGATACATTGCAATTAATTGCAAAGTTTCAGCCCTGCCACAAAAGGAACAGCTGCCTTCATGTCAGTGATCCTCTTGTTAACACAGGTGAGTGTTGACAAGGACAAAACTGGAGATGATCTCAGTCATGCTGATTAAGTTAGAATAACATACTGGAAGCTTTCAAAGGAGGGTGGAGCTTGAAATCTTTGTTCTTCCTCTGTTATCCATGGTTACCTGCGAGGAAACACCTGCAGTCATAATTGCTTAATATACCATTTATCAGGTCATCAAGAACTTCAAGGAGAGATGTTCAATTGTTGTGAAAAAGGCTTCAGGGCCCCAAAGAAAGACCAGGACCTTCTCCTAAAGTTTATTCAGCTGCAGGATCGGGACACCATCAAAGCAAATCTTGCTCAGGAATGGCAGCAGGCAGGCGTGAGTGCATCTGCACGCACAGTGAGGCGAAGATTTTTGGAGGATGGCCTGGTGTCAAGAAGCCACTTCTCTCCAGGAAAAACATCCGGGACAGACTGATATTAGGCAAAAGATACAGGGATTGGCCTGCTGAGGACTGAGGTAAAGTCATTTTTACTGATGAATCCCCTTTCCGATTGTTTGAGGCATCCGGAAAAATTTTGTAAGGAGAAGAAAAGGTGAGCGCTACCATCAGTCCGGTTTTATGCCAACAGTAAAGCATCCGGAGACCATTCATGTGTGGGGTTGCTTTTCAACAATTACAATTTTGCCTAAGAAAAACAGCCAACATCCCAGAGAGCAACTTCTCCCAATCATGCAAGAACAGTTTGGTGACAAACCATGCTTTTTCCAACATGATTGAGCACCTTGCCCTAAGGCAAAAGGGATAGTTTAGTGGCTCTGGGAACAAAACATTGACATTTTGGGTCCATGGCCAGGAAATTCCCCAGACCTAAATCCCACTGAGAACTTGTGGTCAATCCTGAAGAGGGGAGTAGAAAAAGAAACACCACAAATTCTGACAAACTCCAAACATTGATTATGCAAGAATGGGCTTCCATCAGTCAGGATGTGGCCCAGAAGTTAATTGACAGCATGCCAGGGCAAATAGCAGAGGTCTTGAAGAAGAAGGGTCAACACTGCAAGTATTGACTCTTTGCATGTATTTAAACTTTTGGCAGTATTCCCTCACATACAGCATCAGAGCCTCTCCTAGACAACAGTATTCCCTGACAAACAGCATCAGTCTCTCCTAGACTACATTATTTTCTGACATACAACATCAGAGCCTCTCCTAGACAACAGTATTCCCTGACAAACAGCATCAGAGCCTCTCCTAGACTACAGTATTCCTTTGAAAGCGGGGTTGTTCGGTGTTGCTCAATTACCTTGGTGCCAGGTGGGAAGTGGGGCATCCTGCCTGTCCCGCCGGCCAAAATCTTCTTCCGGACCCCAGGATAGTTCAGCAGATAAGTCTCCTCCATTTTGGGACCAAACTGTCCTCTCTCTAAACTTCAGGCAGTTATAAAGGTGTTTTTCAGACCACAGTGCTATGCTGTAGATTGAGGCAGAAGCAGGGTGTCTTTCCCCTTTTTCTAATTAGCCTAGTGAGCGGGGTGTGTGTGTGTGTGTAGTTTGAGTCCTGTGGCAACCAGGTGCTGCCCTCCTGTTCTCTGACAGATGGCTGGATTATCAAGGTTTAAACAAGGCCACCTTAATCTGGGTGAGCTAATCCCAACCCCCCACAATAATCCCCTTTAAAAAGTGGAATAGGCGGCTCCCTAGAGACTCATGGAATAAGGAAGGGTGAGGAGGAGAGAGATCACTGAGGAAGAAAATCTAGAAGCTAGGAAGGTAATCCTAGAGGATGAGGGAGAGCATTGTGGAGTCAAGGGGGGAGGATGACGTTGAACGGCCTTGTCTCTATAATAGACTCTATAATAAACCTGGGGAGATTCAGCAGACTAACACAGCACCAACCTCAAACGGTTCTGTCAGCAAGACTAGTCAAACACAGACACACTTCAATTCATTGGTTAAACCAAAGGGTTTATTCATACAGAGTACCTGACAAATCGTGTCCCAGGAACACCAATCCTTCCCAAGTCTTATAACACTACAACATGCAAGAAATAAAATTTCAATAATCATAAAATAGACAACACTAAATCCTCCAACAAGTCTGGAGGCTGAAATGAAAATCCAGTCATAACGGAATGACAGATCATGTCACTGAAGCAGGGCTCCTAGTGAGGTGGCAGAAGCTTCTCTCTCTCGCTCTCCAGCCGGTTGGTCTCACAGCACCCATTGACGCGTGGCTGCCCCCTGGTGGTCACTTCTCGATCAACGAGTCCAGCTGCTCCTGAAGCGAGGCCAGCTGTTGGGGCAGAGATTGGGAGGGTTGATTGATGCCGAAAGCAGGGTGTAATTGGTAGGCTAAGTGGATGATGATTAACATCTCATGCAACATTACTCGTTTTTCCATCATTTATCAGTACATCAATACAAACAGCAAAACAAGGTGACGTGCTGACACGGACTCGACCCATATTCAGATACTGTGATTGGTGTTAATTTCCCGAAAATTCTAATTAAGATTAGTTTAGATTGAGTCAATCAACGCACTTGGATGTTGAAAATAAAGACAGTGCCTTTCGTATTAAACATTAGCTGTGTGTGGATTTTCTAACGAAAGACAGTGGCCCTCGTTCATGAAAACTTCTCAGAAAATAACTCACATTCGTACGTGAAGAGAAACATACAATCTTCTCCAAGGGTTATTTACCGAACTTTCGCACATTTCGAAATGAGGACTGATGGCATCATGTATTGATTGGTTAACGCCTTGGACAAGAAAACGCGTTACACCAGTCCTTATTTACATATGACACACCCGAAATGTATGCGAGTGTGGTGATCATCAAACTACGACTTGACAATTTTCATAATAAATTATAGCCAAAAACGGCTAAATAACCATTCGTCATTCTCTACGAAAAAGCATCGCAGTTACGGAACACTTTTTCCTTTCCTTTAGAAGAGCAAACTCTGCCATCATTAAGGTAAGTGCTCGACCCAGAACCACTGGTTTATTTATCAATTTAAGAACTGTTAGCTAATCAAGATGCCAGCCCCTGAAATTATAACGACCCTATTTGGTCTCAAGAAACTCGATGCCATAGGCCTAAGTGACTTTGGAAAAGCAAGGCACAGCTAGGTAATTTGTCAAGCGCATTACACACACAAAAACAATTAAAACATTACAAATGCATAAATGACTGAAATAGGAGATAGAACATGCAGAATAAAGTATACATGAATACGGTAGTGATACCGTATTTAATAGTGTGGTACGTATTTGTCTGTTATATTCCCCTTCGTACTATTTAAATTACCTATTATTATATTTGTGTTTGTTTGTTGTTACCGAGGCTGCTATGTCAGTGTTTGTTTGTGATAATGACCGTGTATTTGAGAATCAACCGTCCTTATTTTTTACGTTAATTACGTTACGTTCGAACTCTGGTGTTCGAACGTAAGGATAATATTGATGAATAACAACAATTTCGGTGAAACGATCGTACGACCACTTTAATATCAAATTTGATCATACGCAAGTTTCATTAACAATTACTGTCTTATCCTTTCGGATAACACGGTTGGATAATCCTGTTGAATCATGTGATCCCACAACAAATCTTGAACCATCGAAAGGCCAGCCCCTTAACTACTTTAAAATTGTGTACATCCAGTGGTGTAGTCTACGTGATATGCAAGTATACGACGGATTTCCATATACACCCATAAAACCAAAGCAAACTACACGCTTTCGGTGTTTTCACAAACCTGCCCCTGAAGCTTCTGCCGCTTCGGGTAATACTGCAGCAGTTAACGTAACAGAAAACGAGCCGATGCTATATTACGCGGTACAGAAAACGAGCCTGATGCTATCGTAACGTTACCTGGTAAGTAAACGTTAATAACACATTAGCCGTCTTTCGGAATGCTCTCAGCTAAATCTAGATGCAATACTGAGTGTGGTGGTGCTTATTGGGTGTTGCTCTAGGACGGATGAGCATGATACCTTCACTAGAGAAACTAGACTACACCACTGGTGTAATCCCCGAGTTGCTATGTGTTTGCTGAGGGGCGTCCATCATCTATGATCTGTTTTTCTGAGACAAACATACCTGTTCCATCTCCCTTTCCTCCTGATGGATGATCTCATTGAACAGAGCCTGAAAGCGGTTCTGTAAAGGAAGGCAGAAGTATTTTAGTTTGACTTTACATCAAAGAGCTCTGTTCGAATGTGAGCAAGCCATGATGTCCTGGCTCTGAGAACGTACCCCAATCTGACAGGATATTTGTAACGCCAGTCCGATGCCTTTGACCTTTCAATTTGGCTATGAAAATAACGGTGAAAGATCAGCCCAGCTTGTCTAGCCGAGCAAAGCTGAAATTACTGTGGTAAAAGCTTTGCGTTTGCGTGTCTCACATGTTGTATATCTGAAGAGCAGTTCAGATCTCAAATATAAACTCAAATATAGATCACAATTAGCTGAAAATGTAAAACAATCTATTAAAAAACAAGATCTGAGTTGCCTGCGGCGTGAGTTGGGGATGTTTTACATAAGGGACTAAAAACAAAAAATCTTGGGGAAAAAATATATCTTTCTATAATCTAAACATGACGATGTTGTGACCGGACTGACCATGGTGTGAATTTGTCTATTATCTATTTATGAAAACTTTTTACAATGGCATCTGATTAACAAATATTCTATGCAATCAAGGTAATGAAAAGGAACAATGCCATTCATTTAAATGGCCCAGTCACAGGGCCTGATGATCAGCCATTTTAACTGCCTGTTAGCAAGATAGAATCAAAACTGTCGGCACGCAAGGAATTTCAGCAGCCTTTTTAGAAATGTTTTGGATTTCCAACAAATGTATCATTTAATGGATTATATTTTCGTGCCAGGGCCTGACCCTTTAGCCCGTACAAGAAATTGCAAAAACAAGCAAAAAAAATATTATAATTCAATGACAGAACTCACCTTTAATCACCTCAATCACATGAGTCATAAGCTCAAAGGTGTATTACATACTTTTGATATAGTGTTAAATGTAAAGGTGACAAGATGACTAAAAACATGGGGAAAGTTGTAAAATGACATTCAGTTGTAGAATGTATGCACAATTTCAATGAATTGATGTGATGGTGTTTGTTCCCTAAATAACAGTTTTAGCATAAAAAAAACGATGCAAGAGTTGGCTGAGGACAGACAAAATCAGAGAACTTAATGAATGACATATTCCTTTATAGAACAGCTCAGAAAAATAAACCAGCTAATCAGTTTTAGAAATTTTTATATGATACAAGTTTTATTCACTGCAACAATTCCAGGACAGGTAAGCTTCTGGTAGAATGACCCATAAGGTGATTTAGATGAGTTATATTTCATACTAAGACTTTTCCCACTAAAGTTGATCTGGTGAGAATATGTTATATAGGAAACACAACAAGAGAAAGACAGAGATAGAAAAAACAGAGATGTACAGTTGTGCTCAAAAGTGTGCATACCCTGGCAGAAATTGTGAGGTTTTGGCATTGATTTTGAATATATGACTGATTATGCAAAATAGATGTATTTTAGTTAAGGATAGTGATCATATGAAGCTATGTATTATCACATAGTTTGCTGGCTCATTTTAAATCATAATGATAACAGAAATCACCCAAATGGCCCTGATCAAAAGTTTCACACACATAGGTTCCCACACCTACAGCTTTTTCAATTTCAATTAGTGTCTGTGTAAAAATAGTCAATACGTTTGTAAGTTTGGATGCCCTGAGCAGGCTAGATACTGAGCCACGGGGATCAGAAAAGAACTGTCAAAAGACCTGCGTAACAAGGTAATGGAACTTTATGAAGATGGAAAAGGATATAAAAATAGATCCAAAGCCTTGAAAATGCCAGTCAGTGCTGTTTAATCACTTATTAAGAAGTGGGAAATTCGGGGATCTATTGATACCAAGCCGAGTTGCCAGAAAGAAGCCTTTACTGTGCCAATGCCACAAAAAGCACAATATTACAATATGCCCGACAACACCTTGACACGCCTCACAGCTTCTGGCACTGTAATTTGGAGTGACGAGACCAAAACAAGATGGCAAGATGAATGCAGCATGTTATCAGAAGATACTGGCAAACAATTTGCATTCTTCTGCACGAGAGTGACGCTTGGGACGCTCTGGGACTTTCCAGCATGACAAGGACCCTAATTACAAGGCCAAGTTGACCCTCCAGTGGTTACAGCTGAAAAACGTGAAGGTTCTGCGTGGCCATCACAGTCTCCTGACCTTAATATCGTCAAGCCACTCTGGGGAGATCTCAAACCTGCGGTTCATATTCATGTGTGTGTGTGTGTCTCACCTTCAGAGCCTGGTTCTCCACCTTCATGATTAGATCCTCCTGTTGTTTCTTGCGGGCCCTGGTCTCCTTCAGTTTGGCCTTCACACTGTCTATCTGCACCTGGTACTCCATCACTTCATCAGAGACACAGAAGAACGCGTTTGAAATGGGCCGTGTGAGAAACCCCTCAAACATCACACAGCTGAAACCATTCTGCATAGAGAATAGACACTCCCAGTCGATGTCAGATACTGGTAGAGAATTGTCGAATGGTAGAGAATAAATAGAGGTCTTATTAAGGTTATTTCAGGGGGGGGGATACCAGATATTAGTTAAATAAATGATATCATCAATCAATCAAATGTATTTATAAAGCCCTTTTTACATCAGCAGTTGTCACATAGTGCTTTTTCAAAACAGGTTAAAATGTCAATCATGGTGAAATCATGGTTTTCACATGATTATGCCCTACTTATGTTATTTCACTATCCATGAAATATGCCTCACATAGCAGATTTCTAGCACATTTGACTTCCACACCAAAACACCTCTCCACTTGGTGGGCAAGAAAGAATAAAACGTATGTCGGAGAACACAGATCTTTTCTACTCAGTAGGGCCTCTAGCTTCATGTCTTCTCTGATGCAATGCATCTGTAAAAATAAAACCGCTATTAGGTCCCCTGTGGGAGACGCCAAGGAACACTTTAGTTCACACCCGTTCATAACTCCTGCTTGTATTTTTCTTTTGTAAAATCTCAAAACAACAACCACAGGATTAGAATAATCATCAGCACCGTCTATACATCCCAACCGTTCACCATTATCATCTACACACGTGTCTGTGGCTCATCTACACGCGTGTCTGTGGATTAGAATACACGCGTGTCTGTGGATTAGAATACACGCGTGTCTGTGGATTAGAATACACGCGTGTCTGTGGATTAGAATACACGCGTGTCTGTGGATTAGAATACACGCGTGTCTGTGGATTAGAATACACGCGTGTCTGTGGATTAGAATACACGCGTGTCTGTGGATTAGAATACACGC
>JACXGK010007881.1:0-14049 GCA_016801125.1 Novumbra hubbsi
TGATGGGAAGACAGAGAGACTAGTGAGACTAGTGATGGGAAGACAGAGAGACTAGTGAGGCTAGTGATGGGAAGACAGAGAGACTAGTGAGACTAGTGATGGGAGAACTGGGAGACTAGTGAGAGTAGTGATGGTAAGACAGGGAGACTAGTGATGGAAAGACAGGGAGACTAGTGAGACTAGTGATGGGAAGACAGAGAAACTTGTGAGACTAGTGATGGGAAGACAAAAAGACTAGTGATGGGAAGACAGGGAGACAAATGATGGGAAGACAGAGAAACTAGTGAGACTAGTGATGGGAAGACAGAGAGACTAGTGAGGCTAGTGATGGGAAGACAGAGAGCCTAGTGAGGCTAGTGATGGGAAGACAGAGAGACTAGTGAGGCTAGTGATGGGAAGACAGAGAGACTAGTGAGGCTAGTGATGGGAAAGACAGGGAGACTAGTGATGGGAAAGACAGGGAGACTAGTGATGGGAAAGACAGGGGGACTAGTGAGACTAGTGATGGGAAGACAGGGGGACTAGTGAGGCTAGTGATGGGAAGACAGCGGGACTAGTGAGACTAGTGATGGGAAAGACAGGGAGACTAGTGATGGGAAAGACAGGGGGACTAGTGAGACTAGTGATGGGAAGACAGGGAGACTAGATGTAAATATTTGATTATATGTAGAAACCAAAACAAATGTAATAAAATGTACTCATTAACCAAATGAATCCATCACAATGGCGTGATTTGGACTTCTAAACATTGTATGTAGGAACTACAGATGTCTGGGTTGGATTAGTCTTTTCTTGTGCATCTGTTGGTAACAACCAGAAGTCTATGTGATTAACGGGGGCTGAGCTAGAGCTGTGTCTGAGAGACAAGCACTAATCCCAAAGGGGCCTGGGGAAGAGTCTTTTTTGAAAAACATTTGTCAAGACAGAACAGTTCGAGTTAAGGACTATTTAAATATATCCATGAAAGACTGGGACTTGTGTAAAAGCCGATTTGTTTTATATTAAACTTTATTTGTCTGATATATGATTTTAGCCCTGGTTTTCCTGAAAAGAACACTATAAGACACTTAATTCAGAGGCTAACAATACTGGCTGGACAGGAAGATTAAAGTCTGATCAATTAAAAGCAAATGTTTGCTGGGGTTTAGTAATACATTCAGTATTACTAAAGTAAAGTACACTAGTCAAATACTTAAATGAATCATTCTGGGAGCATTTCTTATATTTGTTTTCTTTCCCTTTAAGTTGACGAAGTGTCTGTACAGAGTGTACAACCACCCGCTGGTCATGGTTAGAGTGTGTGAGTAAGCCTTCGTGTGTACATGTGTTTGAGAAGTTATGTTACGCATTTCTCCAAGATAGCTGGACAGCAGTGACGTCTACGTATAGCCGGCCCACGTATTTCCTCTTACAGCCTCTGTTGGCTCTCTCTGGCAGGAACTGGTTTTAGAATCCGGTGGCAAAACACAGAACTCCCACAGCCCTCCTTTTCTTCTCCCCTCCCTTCACTCCTACGCTCTCCTGTTTCCATCCATCTCTACACTTCTGTAGAGTCACAGGACAACCATGTTTCGCAAGTTCTCAGCTCCCCAGATCTTTCTTCCTCCCTCCTTTCTGCACTCTCATTTAGTTAAATCCTTTAAAAGAGTGAGAATGACATAGTTCATTTAGGATATATTTGTTTAAATCTATTAAAAAATTGTAAACAAATTTACAACACCATTTATCTGAATGTTTCTGGTTTAATTTCTGAAGTATAATGGTACTCCGGATTGAGTAGAATACATTTACCCGTTAAAATTTTTATCAGTAACATCATTATTGAATTACTACCGTTTTAAGCAGTAATGATATAAGAACAGTACATCAAGACATATTCCCAGTTGAATAACATGTATTGCTGGATTAATTCATGATAATTTACACCGCTGGACAAAAATGTGATGCATATGGTGCATTTTACTTTATAAGTAAGGAATTACTCAAAACCCATATAATTACATATCTGCAAATATAAATGTGTGTGTACACACACACGCACACACACACATATATACATCACATATAGAGACAGCGTAGAAAGAAACTGGTGAGAGAGCACCTGAAAAAGCAGTAGGGCTCGGCTACATTTCAACATTTAGATGTCCATGGATGTTCCAGGGAGAGAGAGGGGGCTCCTGGCCAGGGGCCAATCAGAGCAGAGAGAGGGGGCTCATGGCCAGGGGCCAATCAGAGTAGAGAGAGAGGGCTCATGGCCAGGGGCCAACCAGAGCAGAGAGAGGGGGGCTCATGGCCAGGGGCCAACCTGAGCATAGATAGGGGGCTCATGGCCAGGGGCCAACCTGGGCATAGAGAGGGGGGGTCATGGCCAGGGGCCAACCAGAGCAGAGAGAGGGGGCTCATGGCCAGGGGCCAACCAGAGCAGAGAGAGGGGTGCTCATGGCTAGGGGCCAACCAGAGCAAAGAGAGGGGGCTCTCAACCTGAGCATAGAAAGGGGGGCTCATGGCCAGGGGCCAACCAGAGCAGAGAGAGGGGGCTCATGGCCAGGGGCCCACCAGAGCAGAGAGAGGGGGCTCATGGCCAGGGGCCAACCAGAGCAGAGAGAGGGGGCTCATGGCCAGGGGCCAACCAGAGC
Organism: Novumbra hubbsi; assembly: GCA_016801125.1. Taxonomy (NCBI): domain Eukaryota; kingdom Metazoa; phylum Chordata; class Actinopteri; order Esociformes; family Umbridae; genus Novumbra; species Novumbra hubbsi. The sequence goes on from JACXGK010007881.1 coordinate 2,637, forward strand.
AGAGAGAGGGGGCTCATGGCCAGGGGCCAACCAGAGCAGAGAACACACATCACTGGAGAGAGAAGAGGCAGACAGCGGGTGAGGAAGTCAGAGATTATGGTCTGTCCTGACTGTTTTCACACTTGTTTCCGGAAGTCAACTTCCAAAAAAATAAACACAACATTTGTATAATTGTGAAAAGTATGCCTACCGGGTCTCATTTAAGTGTCAGTAATCCACCCTTTTGCAATTGTAAAACAGTTGCATATGAGCTTGGAAAACAAATATTTTAAAATTTCAAATAAATGTAAGACATTAATAACAGCAAAACATGTATTGGAAATTACTTATTATGTCAAAAAAGCACAAATAACATATTGAAAATGGAATTTGAACATACATTTAGTAACATTACATATCTAGCTGATACATTATTCACAAGTGTATGAGCGAGCCCTGTCATAATCATTACTGTTGATTCATTGCTGTGTTTATCCATGGATCGCCTCAATTCCCCGCTTCAGAGAGCCCTCTGGTCCTGGTCAAGTACCACAGAACACTACCTTGCTCTCCAATCGAGCTCGCTCAGCCTCAAACACTAGTTTGTGACTCAGTAGAGTCTCCTCTGGTCCCGAAAGAATGAAAGATGAATCTCCACTCTGTATGTGACACACACAGACATGTAAAACAATAAACCACACATGTAATATAAGATTACTATTAAGGACCCTGCAACAGCCTAAATTAATGCATTTCAACTAAATTGTTTGAGGTTTTAAAGCTGACAATACATTCAGTGATTTATTGATTTAGAGGTCTCGGAAGACCTAAGATTAAGAATTGTTGACTTGCAGAGAGATGGAAAGGGTTACAAAAGGATCAATGAAAGCGGCTGATGTTTCTCAGTACACGTTAAGACCAATGTTCCATGAATGGAGAAGGTTTAACACTGTTTCAATCTCCCTGGGATTGGCTTTCCTGCAAGTACGACTGCAAGAGCACAGCAAACTAATACTTAATGAGGAGAATAAGAATCTACATTATGTAAAACACTAGACAAGAGCTGTGTTCATGGGGGATATGATTAATAAAAAAAAGCGCAAGCTCTGATTAAGCGTTTAACTGGCCCTAAAACAATTTGTCGGCCCTTAATGTTGACAGTCGCACACCTGCAGCACTTACCAGCACAGCGGAAATGAAGGCTTCCACCAGATGGTAGTCCGCCCCCCCATGCCCGCTCAAGCCAAAAGCCTCTGGGGCTCGGGTCTCCGCCGTGTGTTTTGTGGCCTTCCCTGTGAGGAAGTCGGACACGCTGATCTCATAGCCGTCATACGACAGCTCCCCCTATAGAAAAAAAGCAGTCATTACATGACGAGGTTCACATCTACAGGTCAAATGTACAAACATGGACTAAGACCAGAGACTATTAAATCCAGTCAGAGCTTTACTGGTATTAGAATATACTATGGATGAGGACGCCTCCTAAATAATTAGAACACACCACAAAAGGGGAGAAAGTAGGGACCCTGCTCAGCTGAAAGTTTCCAACATTCACCAAAAAGAGCAGTTCATTCACAAACAAGCAATGCTTCAGTTTCCCTGGTTTTAACAGGTAAAAACAGAGTACCGCTATGTATGATGTTTAAATTATCCTTCACGTAAAGTACAATTTATTTATTACGAAGACATCTCTGTCAGTGGTTTGTTTGTTTTTGCATTCTCTATATGTATAGTACGTCTAAAACACTCTGTCGAGTGATTGAAAGTTGTGTTGTGTCTTGATTTTCAGTTCTGATTTAGTTTATGCTTAAATGCATGGGCGTAACAGATTACCTTTCAGAGTTTTCTTGCAAAAAGCAAGACGTTCAATATCTACTGTAGGGAATTTCTACAGATGTAATATTGGATTTTATAAAGTGAATTAAACTGCACCCAATAAGTTATATGTATTTTTTTGTGTGTGATTAAATATACTTATAACTATATATTAGTGTTGGGACTGCTGCAGTACCTTGCTGCCATAGATAGTGGTTCTCCGATAACAGATCTTCTCTGTAAATGCCACCATGGAAAAGGCTGCTGTAAGACCCCCTTCAAACTCCATGTTCACCACCTGCAAAGACACACAGGCAACTGTAAATAAAACAATACTTGTTTTTTGAGAAGGAAGGTTATTATTATTACTGTACAATTTAAATTAAAACAGAAGTTAACATACAATGTGAGAAAAGCAAACAAAGCTAATACACAATTGACTAATTGTGCATTATTGCTATTGTGTTGCTGTATCCACAAGGCTATTGTTCCAACAATGGTTATCTACAAGCCTGTTGTTCCCACAAGTTATCCACAAGGCTATAGTTCCCACAAGTTATCCACAAGGCTATAGTTCCCACAAGGCTATTATTCCAACCTGGTTAGTGCAGACATCATTGTCACACTGGTACACGCACCGGCCATACGGCCCTGATTTCAGAGCCTCTGTCACAGACTCGATGTCTGGGATGGAGCTGGAGCATATGACAGACACGGGCCATCCCACACAGCCCTGAGACACACAAAGCACAGGTTGCTGGCAACTTGTGATAACTGCAAATGTTAATGGCTGCATGAATGTGAATGACACTCATACAAACACACACACCTTTCTCACGGGACAGGATATTGACTCACATACCTGTTTGACTCTATCCAGGTATATCTTACGTGCAGAATATGGACAGTCTTTCTCTACAGGGCAGTCCAGGCAGCGATCCGCCGCCCCTGTTGGCTGGAAGAAAAACCCTCTAGCCACGAATCCCCTTTGACTACTGTAGGATGGGTGGCCTGAAAGCTTCACAGTAGTAACCTTATCTTGTGGTACAAAGCTTTATGTAATCCAACAATCATTGGGGCATAAGGTCCAATGTGGACAAAGAAAATTATGTACCTTGACAGAATCATGACAGAATCCACAACTGTCTAAAAACAAACAGTAATACCACCTAAGATAATGTAACAATAAAACTATTATCATGAAAAGGTAACTCAAAAGTTGGGAATGATGATGAAGTAGGGGCTCTAATTCTGGAAGTGTGACAAAAAGCTTTGTCAGACATGTTTTTTTTCAGATTAACTGAAGGGAATTAAAATCTCAATCTTGAAGCGGGGGAATACATTTGTCTGTGGTGATTGGTTATGACTCTGCATGATAATAATTTAAGTTCAAATACATTACAGTAACATGTTATGTGCTTGTATCTATAGTTATCATCCCTCCAGGGCCTGCATTCTCATTTTGTCACACACCACGCCCATTGTTTAGAATGGCAAGAGTTTCCTTCAGTTCATTTCAGAGTCTTGGACAGTAGTTGTATCACATCCTTTCTGGAAATTTGAGAAGGACACACACCTTGTTCTCTTTGCGGAAGTGACTGAGAGATCCAAACGAAGACACTTTTAAACACCTGCAAACATAAGTATTTCACTAGGCCTGTCGGCTAATCACATACATGTGTTTATTAACTTCTTTGTTTTATTCACATGAGCATATTTACCTTCGTCCTCCAGCCCAGTGATGTATTAGATCAATGTCATGGCAAGACTTGGCCAGGAGGGAAAAAGAGCTCTCAGCCTCGTTCCTCCAGTTTCCTCGAACAAAGGAGTGGGCAAAGTGAAAGAAGCCCACCTAGATATGAAAAAGTGATCGTGAACAAATATTACAGATAGGGTTACTATGCATACAGAGTGAACGCCACTGTTCAAGTGTTTAATACTATACATGGGGTTTGTTCAGATACACATTTTTCATGAATATATTCTCCAAGTTCCCTGCAGTTTGGACAATATCCCTTACTATGAGATGATATAGTAAATTACCGGTTCCAGATGTTGTATGTGTGCCACATCTCCAATCACTCCACTTTCCAATAGCACCTGTGGGGAAACACATGATGGAAGACATGACTGCTTCTATACATCAAGGAATTCCTTCTTGCTAAGCCGCCAATATGTCAAGCATTGACTCGAGTCAGTAGCTACTGTCCAAATTAAACTTGGTCTCATTTTTGTAACTTATGTTACCAAGGTCTGTGTAAAAAATATTGAACAGTATGTAATATGAAAAGGCTAAGAAAAGGCTTACTTTGATCTTGCGGATGACAGGATCATATCGGAGCACGTGGCAAACTGTTAGCATCACACCACTTTGAATGCATGTTCTTACAATCTCTGTGCAGTCCTCAGCTGTTACCTGACATAAAAAAACAATTGTTTACTAGCGGGCCGACACACACTCAAAAACGCATCTGCACATCTTCTGGACCTCACTAGTAATGCAGTAAACAAACTCAAGAAAACAATTGTACATAAAACAGAGACATGTGCAGAATAAAAGTTCCTTCCCACTATAAATAATGGTAGTAGATCTTTGATATTATACAGGTAATTTACTTCCAATGGTCCTAAGGAAATAACTATCATCAACAGCAATGCCATTATTGTCTTTACTAATTAAGTACAAGGACATTTTGTCTAAAAAAGCTTGGCCACAACTGGATCTTCCAGTCGAAAGTCAAAAACCCCAAACACACATACAAATTCACAAAGAAGAATATTTTTCAGAGCGATTATTCTAGGTAGTCTAGAAACCTGAACCCTGTTAAAAACCTGTGGTTTGAATTGAAGAGGGCCACGTACAGGATGTCTGTCATGTCCCGGCTGGGGGCCCCTAGCCTTCTCTATGCTTTGGGGCTCACAGTCAGGACATGACACAGAGAGGCCTCTAGCCATCTCTGTGGCACTGTGGGCTCCCCAGTCAGAGCAGCTGTGATCAGTTGTCTCTGATTGGGGAGCCTATTTAGTTTATGGTTTTTCCACACTCTGGGGTGGTTTATTGTTTGTTTTTGTGTGTCACAATGTTCACGTTCCTGTTTTGTTTAATCCAATTTCACTGTGGATACTCTGCACGTTTCTTAGTAAGTCTCTTATATGTTTTGCTGTTTCATTCAGCACCTTTCATTTTGCGTTTACAGTTCGTGTAGTGTTTGTTTTGTGTTTTCTTGGATTAAATCACATTTCATTTAAAAATGTCTGCGCTTGGTTCCACACCACACTCAGGATGTGACAATATCAAAGTTCTTGAAGGTACTCAATTAATCAACAGTTAAACATACATCCCAAGTGTTGGAAAAATGCTCCCAGTAGTTTGCATATTGAAAACAAGAGAGGTACTAATTAAATGTAAAAATAAAAATGATTATTTGTCAAACTAAATATATTGAGCTGCTATAGGATACTCACAGCCATAGGCTTTTCCAGAAGAATATGATAACCCTTCTTTGCTAGTGCCACGGCAGGGTCCTGGACAAGAATACAACAACAAACACTCAAAACAGCAATAATTCCACTTCTTTTACTTTCCGTAGCATCAAAAGCAAAACACATACAACTTCCCAAGACCTGGAGAATCCTTTAATAGTTATTTAAAAGAGATTTTTAAACCCAATTTGATTAACTGATCAGTTGAGCTAACAAGACGCATAAAGGACATCTGGGGACCATGAAAACAGTACCTCCTTGTGTGCCGGGGATGTCCTAACGACTCTCTTTGTTTGCTAAAAAGTACTTTCAACTATTACCTTGTGATGACGATCTGGGGTACAAATAAACACTGCGTCCGCAAACTTCTCCCTTTCTACTATACCACGCCAATCTGGGGAAGAAGAAAGAGTATAAGGAGACTATAATGAGACTATATAAAGATTACAATTCGAATATACTGTGACTATATAAAGACAATATAAAGACTATAATGAGACTATACAAAGACAATAATGAGACTATAAGGACTATAACGAGAAGCATTGTAAACCATTATAACAGGTTATGTAAGAACCCACAGTATCATAACTTTTTACAATGCATGCAAGACAACAGTGGATTGTTTTTGACAATTTGGGACATAGGATGCTATAAGAGTTCATGAAGTACATTATGCCAAGCGTATGGTAATGACACATTGTTCAAATGATGGGCTACCAAACAAAGGAATAGAAGAAATGGCTATGGACTGAAATACCAGCAAACATGTTGTTATCTGCAACTCTGTGTTGCTTCTGAATTTTCTCTCGTGCAAATGTCCTGGGATCAGCCACTCCAACAACCTAAAATCAATGTGTAATTGTCGTTGACATTTCTGTCCTCAACATCACAAATCATCTTAGTCAAGACCAAATTCATACTAACTGTCAGTACCAAAAATATAGCAGTGGTGTGTGAACTGGAGGGAGTCGTACTTCCTGCTAAGGTCAGAGGGTTCACATTAAAGGCTGACTTGGCTGAAAATCAAGCGGGCAAACTGTCTTTTTCTCTATTGGAAAACAGTCATGCAATGCGTTTTGGTGTTTACTCCCACTCATTATTTCATATAGATCCTTTATAAGCACTAAATGAGGAGGCATTGTGTGGTATTGATCAGTTAGACAGTTATTTGTTCTTCGCCTTCTGCTTTTTAGTTATATCCGACCATACTGACAAGATCAAATAAAAGGAGGTGTTGAATCTTACTCGCATGCGTTCTGGATAGAGGGAGGCATAGTGTGAGTATGTCTCCCCACGGCTCCCAGCTCCCACGACAATCACATCCACAGGTGATACCATGGTGACAGTCTGGGCCCTGCTTAAAAACAAAAGAAAAGCTGTCCCAATCAACCATGTTTTATTTACTGATTACTTTCACTGTAAAACTAGTACTAAATATAGCTTGTATCAAAGATTTGAACTGATAAACGTAATATTACATATCATCAATTGATTATTAGAGTGATAAAACCCACCTCCCAGCCTTTCAGGGAAAGATATTTTGTAAAATAAGATATGTGTTCATGTCAGTATGATACAGAAGTTTCTGTGGATTATTTACTGGTTAGCCAATGGTAAAAGTTAATTATTATCTGCATTAACCTGCTGCACCAGTGAAAACATCCAAGCAGAGAGAGCTGTGAAGTAGGAAGCAGAACAGCTAGGCAATGTCTATATAGGAGGACACAACCTTGATCTTTCAATCTCCCACTGTGGCATTGTTACAAGGAGGCAAGGAGACAATTGCAAATTGTACATCATAATTTCCCTCAGAGAAAGTATTGTAAATCACAAGTATGCGTAAACACACTCCCTTACCGATTGGTTGTATGGCCAGAGGAAGTATACTTTTACGTTACTCAATCATATCTCTATGATAAAATAGTCACTGTCAGTGAGATTAATTTGCTTATCCTGATCTGGTGTGAGTAGTGATCATGCAATGATTTCTGTGGAATGTCAGTGGTTTACACTGTAAAACATCCAATAAGTGGCGTAGTTCTGTGGGCAAAAACACTAAGACAGATATAAGACAGAAAATAATGGCCAGGATGAAAGAAAGACCACAAATACTTAAATAACCCTCAATTGGTTGGGTATTTTGTTTTCTATTGATCGTTGTTACTTCATTTTGTTCTCAATTACAATTACAATGTACAGTAAATTACAAATTACACAATGTACTGTAAAGACTTTTATCTTTAAAATATTTCCTTCATCGAGACCTGATGTGTGATTCCCTTAATTTTTTGAGCCGTAGGTCACCTATGACCAACCAAGTCATCTGGAAGTCCCAAGACCCAAGGCTCACCCCACCCATCCAAGTATGAGGACTCCAGCCATCAACTATATGTACCGCACTGGGCCGAATGTTACAACCATAACATTTCAACAAAACAGAAGGATTATTACAGAAGATAGATTTTCTTTGATCGTTTCCACAACACGAAAATTCTTAATGTATAGGTGTATGCCACAAACATTTGCAAACGATGTAGGCGACTAACAGCTAACAACTGATAGCTACACGACTATATCTACCTACCGAGAATTACCGAGGTTTAAACGCGGTGCGCTGGTGCAGGGTCAGACCAAGTAGTTTTCCAACTAACCAAGCTAGTCAATATGATGTGGTTTCCGACGTGATGCTACAGAACCCCGGTGGACAGATCCTAGTTAAGGAAGTTGGCAGGGCCAAGCAAGGCAAGCAGGATACTAATTGGTCAAATTTTCTCACGTGATCTGTGACAAGGGCGTGTGCCGCCTAGTGTTGAACAGTGTCCCTGACTGATTTTCCACTTCACACCCAGGTTGAAAATGTTCCCTGCTTCACTGGAGTACATTTTTGAAATTCGAAGTTGCTCGTCAAAAAAAATGTATTTAAAGAAGTGACGAATATAAAATTAAATGAATATAGAGCGCAAGGTCATCCTTTAGCAGAGCCCAATTAATATGCTGCTACAAAACAAATATTTAATCAGTGTATTTTGCCACTGATCGCCACAGAAACACAGTCATTTACAAATAAAACCATTTACTATGATTGGTTGAGTTTGTTCGGTTAATCAGTGTCATAAACTTGATTTTGATGTTATGTGTAACACAAGAACTTGTGGAAAAGTGAAACGGGGTGAATACTTTTCAGAGCCACACGTTTGAGAGCCACTGTACATACCTTGATATATACCTCTAAAAACAGGTATCCTTTGGAAACGAACCTGTTTCCAGAGTACACCTATTAGACTTACCACTGTCATTGGACAGATTGTTAATGAATGTATTCTTATAAACGGAATTTAATAGTTCACTATCTATATTTTTACAGACTAGATTTTATAATTGTAAATATTACGCAACAAAAAATGGCTGTTGGAATAACTTTAAATCACTGTATTGTTGTGAAATTAAATCTAGTTTTCATACAAAGTTAGATGAGAGAGCTAATGACGAGCAAACATTAACAAAATACTTCGGTTTGATGGCATAGCCAACCAAACACCTGCTCACGCACTTTTTTGGGGGGAGGAACTATTTGCCGGACAGTATGTGTACGTCGGACTTAGAGAACGACGCACACGAAAACCGAGAGAAGAGAAACAAAACATTCTCGTAATATAGCTAAAACGATTAGCTGTACCTAATCGACCAACCTTTTTATTAGAATTTTAACAATACATTGTCTAAAAACAGCATTTTTGTAATTGAACTGAACTTTTTCTCTATAGATAGCTAGCTTACTTCGAACTTCGGTGTAGCCAGCAACAAACATGAACGTTGATCCTCCACAGGCAGGCATAACAGGGGGATGTTCAAATTCCTCGATATCCAGTAATTCTATTACTAACAACAATACAACAACTAATATCAGCGGCATCCCTTCTGCAATAAGTAATGGTAAGTATTGCCACAGATAACAATAATTGGTTAAAGCAGCGTCATAAGTTTACTTTATACAGTTATATCACAATATTTACTCTTGTAGCTATGCTATCTAGCCAGACCGAGTTATCGATTTGCTAGCAACGACATTTATTTACCATCAGTCAAACTGCTATTGGCAAATCTCGAAATGTTGATCCCTTAAATCAGGGTTGGTATTTTTAAGTGTAGTTGGACAGTAATGAACTGGGTTTAATGCAATCTATGTTCATGATTGGGTGTAAAACGTATCTTATATATCTGCCAATTTGTACGTTTATACATTTCGGTAATAAAACAGTTATATTCCATCTCCTAAAGCGTACCAACTGCCGCCGTTTTGGCTTTTTCCAAATTCTAATTGATATAGACAGGTGGTGTATCCAAGAATTTCCTGCATGTCATGATACTACTCTGCTGTGTTACATATTTAGTCTACAAGGAGCTAAAACATTTTAGCCACAGAGCATTCTATAAATAAAACATATAAACCCAGCAACTGAACAAAGACATTTAGAAGAGCTTTGAACAAATTGCAATATTCCAGGTTTTGCTGAACCTTGATTAGAAGCCATTCGCAGAGGTTTGCTTATAGCAGGTACATTGGTCGGTTCTTTGAAATGATCTGGATGCGCTTACCTGTACCTGGTGGTATTTAACTGAAGTGTTTACTCCAAATGGAACATTTAGTAAAAAGGAGAATTTGTATTGGACAAATGCATTGTTGGTGTAAATATTTTTCGATGCCTGTTGAACTTCCATCTGTTACGATAGCCCTTGCAATAAGGCGAGAAAATTGTCTTCAATCTAGCATGTGTGCCTTGCTGCTTTTGTGAACAAGTTAACCACTTAGCCTGGTAATCAATTCCTCTGCTACATTGGATGATTTTAAACCATTGTGTCATTTTTTTTTTCAGCACCAACTTCAGCTGCAATGGCCACACCATCTGACACATCTGTGTCCAACGGCATTTATATGCCAAGTGGCATTTCCAATGGTGACGTGAAGCCTGTAGTCAACAGCACACCACTGGCGGATTTTCTCATGCAGTTGGAGGATTACACTCCTACAGTGAGTCAAACCTCAATTTCATTTTTAAAAAGTGCATATCTACTTTTCATTGCATATATACAGTTGATTTGTAAAATGGATTTAACTTCCTCAGATCTTAGATCTGTGCCTCAACAATTCTTTAATCTCTGTGGTCTACTAGGGCTACTATTATTACTTTCACAGCTTGTATTTGAATCCAAAGAAATACATTTAAAAAATGCAGCATGCTTCTTTTCTCAATTTGTAGTGTCATGACAAAGGGTCTGATTACTTATGTATTTACATAAGAGATTTACTTTATTTTTTTCTTCAGTAAAGTGGCGCTGTAGTTATTTGAAGAAGCAGTGGATTCACATAGCAGGTGAATGTAATCTGAAACCAGTTTTTGGGAAGCTAGCCAAAACAATGTCAATAACTTCAGTCCTTGCTCTACCAGATCCCTGATGCAGTGACCGGCTACTATCTCAACCGGGCTGGCTTTGAGGCATCTGATCCTCGAATGTAAGCATATCTCAAGCTTCTTTAATTTATCTATAACTACAGATATCCCCTTCATTTATCTTAGCTTTTAGACAATTGCAATTCAATAGCATCTCAGATCGGGGCCCAATGTAAACTTTGTCATTTCAGAATCCGTTTGGTCTCCCTAGCAGCTCAGAAGTTTATCTCAGATATTGCTAATGATGCCCTGCAGCATTGTAAAATGAAAGGTACTGCCTCAGGCAGCTCCAGAAACAAGACAAAGGTTAGTGCATTTCTGATGTTTCTGATGTGTGAATGAGGCTACACATCTCATTGATATCTTATTAATCTCACTCAATATATTTTCTGCAGTGATCGACACAAAAACGGACACAAACTAGATAATTTTGATTATCCACTGGGATTCTATGACATTCTTTAATTGACAGAAGCTGTCTCTAATCAATCAAACAATGAATGGTTGTTTGTGAATCTTTGGTGTTGAATCAGCTGAGATTGGATAAGTATAGCTGAATGCATCTTAGAAACACAAAACATATTATTCTGCATTAAATACTCTATTGTTGATCTTTAATCCTACATCGCATTTTATTCAAACTGCTCTTTGACAACTTGGACTCCAGTCTAAGCCAACACCTT